>PVIR01000109.1:182354-272771 GCA_004026965.1 Petromus typicus | reverse complement strand
CGCTAGTGACTATCTTACTAAATATTACACCTTTAAAATTCTGTTTCAGTTATTTCTACTTTAATTTTGCGCTGGAAATCCATACATTAACCTAAAGTCCTTATTTAGGAATCAATGTTTTTTTTCTATGTTGGCAAATATAGGTTTATCAACACCTTAACTTAAACACAATTGATGAGGGGAAATAGAATACACATTATTGTTGTTCACCACTTTCTAAAAAAATTATGAAAGATTTTTTTCATTGCATTTTGAAACTTCCCTACATGGTCCCATGTATCTTTTGGTCACTCTTATACACACATACATATTTTCTGTCTGATGGTTAATTTAAGTTAAACAATGCAGCTTCTACCAGTACACCACTCTCCTTATATACAGCTAATCCTCCTCCTCTACATCATGTACCTCTACAGTCTTTGGAAAGACAATAGAACAAGCATTTCTTTTTACACATCACCTCTTCATCTCTCAGCTTGCTAGCAATTATTCTTAGTGGCTGCAAAATTTGAGAATAGGAAGGATGAGGAAAAATAGAACAAAACATTTTTACTCTACTTGTATGATTGGGAGCAGGCTTTGACCCTCACTTAGAACTAACTATCTATTGCTGCTGTAGTTGCTGCTAATATGGTGTGCGTGTGTGTGTGTATGTGCGTGTGTGTGTTACATGTATGTGTGTGCCCCTTTATGTACCCTGGGATATTATCAGAAGCTTTTGACTGCAACACCTGTGAAGCCAGTGATGCAGTCAATACCTAAGTCAGTTGTGCTCCTCTGAGATCTGGTCTCCTTGCTGGAAGACATAGAACTTTCATCATATCTGCAATGAAGCCACTTCCACTGCTTTTGACATGAGATCGTAGCATCTTCTGTCTCTACCTCTCTAGATAGGAATAGCCTTCTGAATTTTTTCTTTCAAAACTACTTCATGTTTATTCCTCCCTTGCATTTTGTTGCAGTTGGAAATCATTATGGAGCTACAAACTGTGAAAATATTCTTAATTGCAATCTTTTGCCAGAATCTTGGTTTGGATATCTGAAATTAATTGTACTGGACTGTTAGACAAAATTTCCAATTTTACATGTTGTTACTATACAAATTTGGTTACTATAATGTTGATAATAATTGTTAAATATTCAAACATTACATAGTTTATGATAAAAATAGAAGCATATCACTAAAATGTATTAAGTAAAAGAAAGAGCAGACATGCTTCCATTTGCATTTTCAAATAAGTATATATTTGTAAATGTCCTTGAATTTTTATATTGGCCTTTTATGTATATATCGATACACACTGAAGTCCTTGTCTACTGCTCAGTTTTAGAAAACATGACCTTAAGTCTTTGGATTTAGCACAATGTCACCAATATCTAACTTTTCAGTACTGTCACAGTAAAAAAATTATGTTTCGATCCATGTCTGACTGGAAAACATATCCTTTATAACTGACCAACTTATTTATAATACCAATCTTTGGAAAATGGACCATAACACCAAAGATAGAATAATGGAGTTGATATTTTTAGTAAATAGATGAGCTGTGATAAACATGCATTATTTTTATGATGACAGGAAAATAAATTGAAATACAAGTATAACATGAAAATGTATAAGCTACATGAGAATAAAGAGAAATTAACCTTTACACTAAAATAGGACATTTTTATTCTTAATATTAAATAATGGTATTTTACAACCTTTCGATTTTACTAAGGTTATGCAAAAGGAAGATAACACATTTGACAAATATTGCACGTTTTGCTGACAATGTCCTAAGTTTCAGTTAGCAAAGGGTAAAAGTTTCCGCCCAACACCTTAGTCTGAAGACCTCAAAACCATGCTATGGTTTCAAAGAACATTTTCCATTGAATGATTTTTTTTTTGATATGTGAATCAGTGTCTTCTTTGACATTAACACAATTTATATTCTTATAATGGCAAAAAATGTGAAGGGACATGTCATGTTTTACTCATATGTTTTCATGATGTCAGTTTTTTTTTTAATTTTTGATACAAGACTTCACTATGTAATTGATGCTGTCTTCAACCACAATAAGTTAATTTTGAGCAATGTAGCTTGATTATGAAACATATCCTGTGACTTCAGCCAGCAGGAAAAAAAAAAAAACTGAAAGCAATTATAGAACTACAATTAAGTATTTAATTCCATACCAAAAACTAGAAACTGAGAAAAATGAATTCAGTAGAACCACAACAGAATATTATAGTACATATTCTAAAAATGTATTTTCTAGGAAAACCTAGAATTAGAAGAAATATAGTTTCTAAAGGGCTTTCTTGATTATTTCTCTGTTTGAACAGTAGTGGTGTCTGGTTTGGATATGACTGTGGCTTCATAAAACTACCCACCACTTTGCTTTCCTAAGCTATTAGGAAAATGATTTTTCCTCTCGTTTCTTTGATTATTTTTACTCTGTTTTCTTGGTGGCTCCTTCCATATTACTGAATTATTTAAACATCCTGTAAGTCTTTCTTGTTTCACCTTACTTTTAGTGATATCCTTGAGTTGGTCTACAGTTAGTCATGAATCTCAACCCCAGTTTTTACATAGAATGCTCAGTGATTTTTGTGTCTGATCTAGAGCCCTCCTTGAGCTGTAGAACTGTATCATTCACCTGTAAGATGTATCTATGTGTACACTGTTCAGAACTGTGTTCATCTTTCTATACACCTCAAACAAATCTCTCTCCCATACTCTCACCACCACAACTCCTCTTACTCGGATAAGTATCTGGAAGTTCTCTTAAACTACAGCCTGTTCCCCTGCACAGTATCTGTCTGTGCACTTGGCATCTGCCCTTTTTTATTTTTACCTCTTTTCTAGAATCCATTGTTTTTTACATTGAATTGGTCTTCCATTTGCTTGTCTCTTCCTTGCTTAAAATATTCCACTTATTGCCATGGAAGTCATCTTTCTCAACACAAGTGTAAACATAGCTCTTGGGTCCAGCTCATTAGAAACTGTTCTGAACAAGGCTCCCAGCAAAATTCAAAGGGCACCCACCTTTCATTCTTTTGGGGCTTTTGGTGATACGGCACATTGTCAACTTTTCCCTTCTTGAAAATTTCTCCTTCTTTGTCTTCACAAACACTGGACTCAGAGGATTTTCCCCTATTTTTCTGACTCTTCCTTTTCAGTTTCCACTATTCCTGATTCTCTCTCATTACAGGTTAATATTATCACATCACAGGCACCACCTTGAGCCCATACTCTTCTCATGCTATGGTTCTCAGTACTCCTGAAAAACCATCCACATTAATGATGGTAGTGACACCTAACTATTTCTGACTCTAACCCATTTGCATTCGTGACTCCAAGACTTGCCCAACTGCTTAAGCAATTTCTCTATGTGGATGACCACGGGAATGTCAAAGTCCACCAGCTCCAATTCCCCATGCCTTTCCTTCCTCTCTAACCTGATTCTCCTGTTTTCCTTACCTAAAGGACCAAAGAAACCGTTATCCACCCAGTTAGATACATACTTATGTCAGAAAGAGAGCATATTGATAGTCAACACTGCTCCATGCCTAACCCAATCTATTGTTCTCAGTCCACTATTTTCTACAAAGCTACTATCCTTAAAATCTGCTATACTCTGTTACTAAATAATACAGGTTCTCTTCTCATCTAGATTTCTGCAGTAAATCCTATCTGATCTGCAGCCTCCAATATTTTCTATTTTATAATGATCTTTCTAAAATACAAGTTTTATCAGTTTACCCTGTATTAAGACCTCTTTGAAATCTTTCCTTCTGTTACATATAATATTATTGGGAATTTTTGTGTCATGATCTATAGTTTAAATTCTGGGAATTTTTTTTTATTTGGTATTGGTATAGATTGCTGGTGGGCATGAGTCACCACACCTGGTATTGCTATATGTGGTTACCAGGGATCAAACCCAAGCTCTTTCCCTTGCAAAGCAGGCACCAGAACCAATGAGCTAAATCCCGAGCCCCCAAATGTCCATCAACTGGGGACTGGATAAAAAAGCTGTGATTCTTCTACACAATGGAGTATTACTATGCCATAAGAAATGATAAGTTTGAATAATTTATACTTAAATGGACATATCTTGAGGATATCCTCATAAGTGAAATAAATAGGTCACAGATGTGTAAATATTGCATCTTTTTGCTGCTCTGAGAAAATAAAGATGTAAATGAGTTCTAGAATTATATGTTATATATTGTAAAATAGAAAATATTCAAAGCAAAATAGGGTGAAGGGGGGGAAATAATGAGATTATAACAAAAAAGAAAGGAAACAAAGTTTATGTATGTCGGGGGTGGGGTGGTAGGGTGGGTAGGGCTATGGGAAAAAAATGAGAATTAAGTTGTGTCATATACTGGTACAAATTCTCATTGCTGAATGAAATCACCACGTGTATATGTAATGTACCAACAAATATTTCAATTTAAAAAAAAGAAAAAGATAAAAGAAATTTGAATGGCATAATGCACTAGCTATAAGAGCAAATAATGGTGGAACAATATTTCCATCAATAGAAAATTGGCCATATTTTTATATGGCATACAAAGGAGTAATTTAAAATTTTGCTATAGAGCAAATAAAAATGTGTAACATAGGGTTGAATATGTTCACATAAGATATCTGGTCAACTATTTATTCTGAATGTGGTTTTGGCATAAAAAGGCTGCCAGGATTTATGACACAAAACTTAAAAGAATGCACTTTTGGTATCATCATGGTTCTTAAATGTTCTACAGTGAACATGGCACTCATTTGAAACCAGGATGAAAGAGAAATATTATTTTGTAAAAGTTAAATTAGATCTTATCTCCCACCTGATTCTCCCTTTCCTCGCTGCACTTCCTTATCCTGAATTAAGCATCTCTATCTATTCAGTACAATGTCAGCTTCAGTTCTTACCTTGTAATGTAACTGCAGGTGGAATAAGTATTTACTGAATAAACCAATGACTGATGCCGCTTACCTCACAGTAACCCACATCCATTCTCATTTCCTTCAGGTGACAAAGAGCCCACTCCTTCGGCCTATACTTCAAATGCTTCACAATTACTTTTCATACGTTGGCTCTCATCTCCACACGTATCCATCTCTGGGAAGATGGGTCGCTCTTACTGCCATATTCCAAAATAGTACAGCTCCTATAAAATGCATGTTCAGAAATTACTTACTTGGTGGTTAATTTTTTCAAGTATTTCCCATACTTACACTTCTCCATATATTCCACAGCTATTCCCTCCAAACTTTGCCTCTTTAACTTCCTCTCTTAAATCCCTATGCTTTAGATAAAATTTGGTTACTGTAAAAACCATCTTCTTAGGGAAAATTAAGTTCTTTCCATATAAAGACAGCACTTCTTTGATTCCTTCCTTATTTGAGTGTGCCCTTTGGATGTCATCTAAATGTTAATCAGATTCTAAAAGCTTTGTTTTTAAGTACTGTAATACTTGAGTGTCTATTTTTCCAGTTTCTTCCTACCTATTCTTTCCTATTGTCCCAGTTAGAATACACTCACTAATTACAAAAGGTGCAACCTCATTGGGGCATGACACTGTCTGTCTGTAGCTTCAGTACTTTGGATGCCAACACAGAAGAATCACGAGCTCAGTTGGTATCCTGGGCTCACAACGAGTTTGACACCAGCCAGCAAGGATTACCTAGGGAAACCTTGTCTCAAACAAACATGCAAACCAACAAACAGCAAAAAACCACACACACAAAAGCCATACATACCACTGATAAAACAATTGTTGTGAACCACCCTTCTCCATCTCTGAGAGATATGGTATCATTTCCTGCCCCTGGACATTAAATAAATCAGATAATGGGTTAAAGTGCTTAGGACAGTACATACCACAGAAAAACTGCTTGGTGTTACCACCTATTATGAATATCATTATTATCATTATTTTTCTTAATATAATTAATAGAAAAGAGCATATCTATTAAATGGAAAAGCTAGTCAATCTCTAGCATCTTGATTAAGAAACAGAGAAGCTGGTTTAAAACAAAACATTTCACTGTACTTCATAGTTTGGAATATTCTAAACAATATCTGGGCATCCCAGATGCCCCAAGCACATGGCTTTCCATTATATCTGGAAAGATTATTTGATTACAGCATCTGAGATGAACAAATTTGTTGATAATAAGCTGAAATGAGAAGTCTTGTTTTGGCAAGTCACATAATATGCTATAAATATTTTTAAAGCAATTTCTGAATATCTCACAAAGTTGAAGATAAATATGCGTTTGGCTTAGCAAATCTGTTCTTAGAAATATTTGCTGGAGTAATTCTTTCATCAGTACACAAAGACAAGTACAATATTTTATAGCACTACTTATAACATAATATAATACAGCTATGAAAATCAATAGATAGTTATGAAAGAATTATCATAAATTGGTCTTATTGTATACTTAATATGAAAAATTTTATATAGGCAAAACAATGTTACAAATTAGATTGATACATTCACAAGATAACAGAAAAAATAAAAGGTGTTCTAAATAAGAATAAAATATACCTTGCAGTTTTATCTACAGGAAGGATAGTGTTAGTCTCTGAGATCTGAAGGAGAAATAAGATTGAGAATGACCCTTTCTTTTTTATCTTTCATGTTTAGCTCTTAAGCTGGGTCTGAGAGGCACAAGTCTGTGACACGTCTATCTTTAAATATCCACTACCTATTGCAGGTATTGAGAAACATATAAATCGTGTCTGTCCCACTAGAAATAAAAAATACCTCTATTATACCTGGAAATAAAACCTGGGGTGTGTCTCTGGGTAACAGGGTATGTTTCCCTGTACTCTGAGCAAGTCTTTGTGAAGAAGCCTTATGTGTCTGAGCAAGTCTTTGTGAAGAAGCCTTATGTATCTCAAGTCTGTGGCTGTTCCAGTTCCGGCCAGTCTACTCACTGCCCAAAGTGTCCTCATGGCATTCAATCCACCCGAGAGCCCTTCATCTGGCATCCCGGGCCAGCACCTCTTCCTTGTTTGGGGAAGTCGTTCCACTGTGCTTTACAAGTTTATTGCTTCTGTTCTCCAGGGACATTGTTTTAAGGACCGATTTATGGAGGCTTCTTTCACGGACCCTGATACTGAGTATCACACTTCCTACAGTGACCAATGGGTTAGCACCTCTTCCTTCCATTTCTGAATACACATTTCCAGGAGGAGATATGGTTCCCCTCAAGGGCTGTGTCTGAGTCATGCTTTTAACCTCCAGACCCTGCGCAGCGGGAGAACACTGAAGAATGGCTGCCAATCCTGTCAAACAGATAAACGACATTTCCTGGAGAGACTACCACATATAGAACATTCAAAGCGGAGTCAGAGGTGCCCGGTTCCGAAGGAAGTGTACATTAAGGTCAAAGTTGCTTCAGCTGCTTTCTCACCTCGTTTCCCTCGCACACTCTCCTACACTTGCTGGTGTAGCTCCTGAAAGGGCTCTTTTCATGCTTATCACCAATGCTAGTTGTTATCACCCTCAGTCTCCACAAAATACCCTTCAGAGTGCTTGGTCTCTGTAGACAGCTAGGCCTATGTGTGATTTTGAAAAAAGATTTACTAAACATTCAATAAACTCACACCTTCAGGTTTAAAATCAATATAATTTTAAATTGTCTTCTGTCCACCTATTGTGCTAATGCACGTTAACATGAGATGGCTTTTAACAAACTGTCTTGACAGTCTTCTTCCTCTCTAACACACAAATAAAAAGAAGAATTTTATAAATTAGGGATGAACTGAGAAAACTGACATAGATAAAATACCCTTAGTTTTAGAAATGAGTTTCAACTAAAGCTTTCAAGAAAATTGTAACTTGCACTGGGGATTTAGATCAGTGGTTCTAGTATCTGCCTGACAAGTGCAAGGTCTTGTGTTTGATCCCTGATAACCACAAAAAACAATGCCGGGCATGGTGACTCATGCTCACCAGCAATCAGTACCACATACCACAGTGCCAGGTATGGTGGTTCATGCCTGTAAACCCAGCACTTGGGAGGCAGAGGCAGGAGGATTTCTGAGTCTGAGATTAGCCTGGGCTACAAAGTGAGTTTGGGACCAACCTGAACTGCAAGGTGAGAACCTGTCTCCAAAAAAAAAGAAAGAAAAGAAAATAGTAAATAATAATTATAACTGCATAATTTCTAGAGTCTAAATGTTGCCAAAAAATCATTAAAACCTTGCTCTTATGATTTAATATAAGAGAGAACAGGAAAGGATCACCAATAAGGTAATGGGCACCTTAAAATTATACCTGAACTGTATCCCCATTACCTAAAAACGATTGTCATGTAAAAGCCAGGCATTAACATAAGAAATTCACTATCACTCTGAAATTAGACCCACTGAATATAGATTTAGATATTTTCTAAGGAAACAGGTACTTTAATATGGGAGGCAGCAGAATTTCTGCTGCATATTCTTTTGGTGTATAACATGGTATCACCATCCTTATCACTTACAAGCATGTAGTCCAATAATGTTGAGTAGATTTAAGTGTTGGCCACAATCTCTGGAATGTTTCCATCTTGCAAAACTGAAACTCTCTATCCATAAGACAGTCCTCTCTGCCCTCTCCTCTCCTCCTGGCAACCTGCTTTCTATTTGTATAAAATTTTACTGATAAGTGTAATTCTGCATGTGATCATACAGTATTTGATTCTCTAATTTGTGTTTGAATCATCATGAAACAACTAAAACAAAGCCAATCTTCTACCCATCACTAACCAACAGTTTAGTACAATGCACTGCGCTCATTTAATCCAATCAAGTCCATGAGGCTGGTTTTATACATTTTACCAATGAGGAAACTGAGGCTATGCAAAGCGAAACATTGTGCTACAACTTACATACATAATAAAAAGCAGGGTCAACAGCTCTTTACTGAACTTCAAAGCTCAGTCTCTCAACTCTTCTGGATGTGTTTCATAATATTTAAGTTTTTCAGAACATTTCAACTATCTACCCACTTAAAGCAAATTAAAGTGGTCCTTTATCCATTTAACTCAATGTTGCAATTATTCCTCTCCTATAAATGCACTGCTTTATCCTCAACCACATTGCCAGGTACTGTTCTAACTCATGTTTCACAAGCCCATAGAATACCCATTATCCCTCTTTTTTTCTAAGCAGAGGTTGGGAAAGAAGACATTCTTTATTCACTTTTCCTATTTGTGTGTGGTACATTGCACCAGGGAAAGGAATATTAGTCTTGAAAAATCAGCACTTACATGTGTAGAAGGGAGCCCCAGCTTCTTCAGTTCAGCACACTGTTTTAGTGAGTGGAAGCCACACTACCCAAGCCAAGCTTTCTCTTCAAATGTGCCTTGCTCTGGCAGGCTCGCACCTGCTTCCGGAGCCACCTAAGATTACCAGTGTGACACCAATGCTGCCCAACCAGAAACCTTGGTAGGCAGGAGAACTACAATACCCACAATTCAGGCTCCTGACCCGAAACCAAGAGACCAGGGCAATGACTAGTTTCATTCTGGGGAGAAAGCGGAAATAGTTGGAAAAGGGATAGAAAAAAAATCACAAGGGGTAGACATGGTCCTCTGCCCACAAAAGGAAATTAAAGGGGTTTGGTGTTCACCAACAAGTAAGAAGAGTCCTTCAGTGTTGGCAAGAACAGCAGGATCTTCCTGCAAACAAATCCACCGCAGCCTTGGAACCTGACTGGCCAGATTCCCTTTCGATGATTCACTCAGAGGTGAGGGCGTCTCCACCCGTGGAGAACCCATGACCAGAGAAGCTGACAGCCTCACAGTCTCAGCTCCTCCAGGTCAGCACTATGATCACCTCTCCAAGATGCTGCAGATACCAGAGGCACCTGTTGACCTTTTGTCTTCCAACATGATTTCAAATTAAAACTGCACTTAAAACTTGCTTTTTAAAATACGAACAAGGAAGAACCTTTCTTTTTTTTTTTTTTTCCTTTTTAAAAAAAATCTTTATTGGTACATTAAATATACACATCATGATTGCACTCCATAATGGGGATTTGTACCAGTATAAGACACCACTTAATTCTCATTTTTTCCCATAGCCCTACCCACCCTACCACCCCCCCATATACATAAAATTTGTTTCCTTACTTTTTTGTTACAATCTCAACATTTTCCCTTTCTTGAGAAGTTCTTCCACTTTCCTTTCCATCTCTGGGATTACTGTTTTCCTTCTGCAAGTCCCATCCTTACTTACAGTTCTTAAACTTCAAGAAAGGGAAAGCAGAAGTGGAGAAAAAAAAGTAAATTTTAGAAAAATGAAAGACCCAG
Source organism: Petromus typicus (assembly GCA_004026965.1). NCBI lineage: Eukaryota > Metazoa > Chordata > Mammalia > Rodentia > Petromuridae > Petromus > Petromus typicus. Next base: position 262,467 of record PVIR01000109.1, on the reverse strand, counting down.
TCATTTCTTTGCACTGTTAGTCATGGAAAATAAGACAACGTTCAGAAAATTCAAACAAAGACATGTGTCTTCCTTGCTTGTTCAAACAAGATCCTTCTAAGTCTTTCATTTCCTGTTAGACCCAGCCCAGAAAATGGAAAGAAATAGCATTGGCTTAGGCTGGGCTCAAAAATCATAATAGAAGGATTCATCTAAAGTAAGTGGATGGCAAAGGAGCATTTTCTTTTCCATTTTCTGTGCCCTCTTTCTGTTTCATACCTCTCTCTGCTTCCCGCAGGTTCCCTTCCTAAGGCTTCCTGCTCAAACCACTGCTTCACCCAGACAACCCTGGAAGTTCCCCCTGGGTTATCCCAAAATCCCATCAGACCCTTTCTAGTTCCCTAGTTCTAGTTGGTCACAGGTCCCTCAACTTCTGACCAGAATCTAATTTTCTTTATTGCTTCCTGTACCAACATGGCTCTTCATTTCTCCAGACCCTATAGACTTTGTTCCCTCAGGATCTTCATTTTTTATCTTGATGTGTATAATATTTTCCTCCTTTCAAAGAATGAAAAGTTACACTTCTGCAGTGTAACTTCCCCAGTCCAACTTCTTTTGAATTATTCTCTCCCTCATAATAAATCACATAACATTGTATCTAATTCTCTCATAACATACTTTGTATATTGTTTCACCATTTTATGTAGGGATGTGTATATACATGTAGTCTTAGATTTCTATTTGAAGGGAGAGTTTTATATTTTTCCTCTTCCATTAACTCAGATATGTAGATATGTATTTTTATAATCAATGTGTGAGTCACAATACTAAGTCTAAGTAAATTTTAATGCTTACTACTGTCTCTATCTCAGATAGAAGATTTTTGTATTGAAGAACTCTCCAAACGCCAGAAAGAAATACTGTCAATACACTCCTCAATACTCCAGTTTCCTGTGGCTTCCACAAATTTTATTTGCAGAAAGACAGGTACTGTGTATAGCGCTTCAGCCTCTGACAGGTACTGAATTGAAGATTCTAAAGAACACACTTCCAGTCAGTGCTGTGCACTTGACTTTCTGACAGCTTCCTAAGGACCAGCGTCTCCGAAGTCCAAAGTCCCATGACTACTTTGAGACAGGGCCTCACTTCCTATGATTTTTTATCATCAGCTATAGCATCTTTTGACTTTTTTTCCTAACAATCTACTGCCCTGGCTCTGAAGACTAAACTCTGTTCTTTGAGTTCTTTAAATAGTTCATCTTCACCTGAGTAAAGTAATTCTCACCAGTTAACAGTTCCTCCCAGCTCTGCTTATTCGGGCTTCTCCTGTTCCCCCCGTGTCCTGCTGTGTCCTGGCCATCACCGCTACGTAGGAGCTCAGGGAGATCAGCTGGCTTGCAGCAAGAGTTCTCTGGACAGCAGACATAAAGGTAGCTAGTGAAGACCATTGTTATCTGGCTGGCCACCAACTTTTCCTCTACTCATGCCATATAACACTTGCCCGCTTCACCTGTCCATATGCATATTTCTAACCTACCTGAAGTTAATCAATAGCTTAAGTTTAACACATGACTCAGGGGGCTTCTTTAAGGGAGTTTTTCTTTGCCCTGTCTCCCTCTCCTTGCTTACTTTCTCCCTCTACTGATCCACACAGATGTCTGAGTGGGTTGACATTTTGTACACATTTTCATTCTTCTACTGAAATGATGGTCACTTGAAGCCATGTACGTGGTTTATTGCACCTAAGGAAAAGACTAGGATGTACCTATGCTATTTCTTAACTGACAAAGGGTCTGGAAAGCCAGCCTGTTCTTTCCCAAAGTGTGGGAAGAAGAAAGCTAGAGGTTGAAGGCAGTGTCAAGGAGGTTTCCATGGAAACATACCGGGAGGAATTAAGAGGGGGATGTGTCTGGGAACAGTCACATGGCCTGAAGGGTAACGTGTTTAATCCAGCTGGGAGGCTAGTTGAAAACTACACAAACTCACATTCTTTGGTGCGGGGTACTCTGAAGGAGCCCAAAGGACCAGGGAACCTACACAGATCAGGGATCAGATCAAAGAAGCTACACTACATTTCTGTGACTTGAGAAAAATGATTAAAATCATCCATGAGAGGGTATTACGCTGGACAGTGCTTCATAAAGGGTCCTAGTTCAGGAAGCAAACTTGGCTGCTTATAGAAAGTGACCTGAAAGAATTCACAAGGCATCACATGGGCTTCAGGTCTTTCTTTCCCATACCATTCTCTTCTCACTCAGATATCACCTGAAGAAGAAACTGCAGGAGGAGGAGGAGAAAATCTCAAAGGTGGAGAACGAAAAAGGAGCCCCTGAAAAGAATATGGAAGCTCAAAGACTGATGTGCACAACTGTAATTTTAAAATCTACTTTTTTGCTCCACCTGCACATGCCAATGTTGGCACCAACATGGCAGCTGGAATTCCATGGACTTGTACTGTCTGTCCAAGGAGATAAGAAAGAGGCAAAGCACTTCGCATATCTAATCAGATACAGCTATCTGGGACCTGAAACCAGGGACTCATGACAAAAAGAAGCCACAGCAGAAGGGATCCCCTCCCAGGGTGAACACAGCAGCTGTGTAAACATCATGCTGCTGTGGGTGACGTGATGGTGGCTCTGTGGAGCTCAGGTGTCAGCACTCAGCCTGGGTTGTTCCTGCAAACTGATTTCTAGGGCTGAGCAGGACAGTTTAGTTAGCCCCTCACACTGTTTTACTGGTGCTATGGCTTCTTACACTGTGTGTCTGATTCTCCAGTTTTCCCAGCAGTTCTGAGGCTGGCGTTTGGTCTGTTGCTTTTCAATTTAGATCAGTTTCAGTCATTTACTGCTGTTTGAAGGTAAAAATGTGGATGCAAATATCTAACATTGCCATGTTTTACTACACTGCCACATGTATCACTTCTGTCACTATACTTAAACTCCACCAACTCAAAGACTAGATCTTGTTTACTTCTAAATAACTGAAAACTGCACAGCACTAGGCTTAGTACTTGTTGGTCTAAAGTGAACTTAGCAAAATGAGGAAGTCTTACTTGAAGTTCTTTCTAATTTACAATTTCTTTGACCACATGGAAGCTGTCAAGTTGCTTATTCATGCATGTGTAATTTTTTTTCTCCTAATGCTATGAATGGTTTCAGACTTACACTTTCCCTCTTTCTGAGTCCAGGAAAGGGAAGAACTAGTGATTTCCTACACCCAAGGGGAAAATCAGACATACAGAAATGGTTTGAATATGCTCAAGATGTTTCTTACTGTTACTTAATAATCAAAAGATTTTTTTTTAATTTGTGCTTGTGTATGTCTGTGTGTTTGTCTGTCCTCCAATGACCTATGTTAAATGTCATTCATGTTTGGTTTCTGCAGTGCAAATCCACCAGACTGACAGGAAACAGTGCATTCCCCACATGCTCAGATTTTCCTCAGTAGGTCATCTTGGAAAGAGAAAGGCCACATTTGCAAGCTTAAAAGAAATTTCCCCCTGGAGTTTTTCTTCATCCTGTTTCACTATTATGGACTCTTAGACCCCGGCTGCCTGTGACTTCTATTTCTGGGTCACTTTGTTCCTGAGTCATGATCACACTGTAACTTTCCAAAACATAGTTAATAGCAGTGAACCTACCAGTTAATTTCAGTGAATAGCTCAAATCATCATAAAATGTTAGGCCCAGAGTTAATTTAGGCCAGATTGCTCTTATTTCCCTGCATTAAGAAAGTGAGTCAAGCTGTTCTTACAGTTTCATATTTTCCTTCATTACACCTTTCAGATCCTTGCTCGACTGTGAGATGAATCATCTGTAAATTGACCCCTACCGAGCAGCAATTTAAAAGTTCATCCCTGTTTTCCTTCATCTGTTGCTTTCAGGATAACCCTCAAGGAAACAGCTAGCTCCACATGATCCTACTTCAATGCTGCCCTTCTGTGTCTAATCAAAAGCAAGAAGTTCTCCATGTTCCCTGCCATGTCCCCTGGAATAGCTAGGCACTGCTTGTTTCATATTTTTGACCTAAAATGTTGTCTATTTGTTCAATCATCTGTATTTTCTTAAGTATAATTGTTAATTTCAGGCAAGATCACTCCAGAGATGGTCTTTAGTTGTTTTTAAATAAATTTCCTTAAAGCTAGGATGAGTTTTCTGAGAATTTCCAAAGTGTGTTTTTCTTAGTTAATACCTAGGGAGATATAAAATTTTGTGATTTTGCAAATTCTATTAACAAAGAGGTGTATGTGTCATGTGTGTACAACAGATCAACTACCTCACCCACTCTGGGGAGGAACAAGTTTAAATTTCTTTTTTTTTTTTTAATTATCTTTATTGGTACATTAAATATACACATCGTGATTGTACTCCATAATGGGGATTTGTACCAGTATAAGACACAACTTAATTCTCATTTTTTCCCATAGCCCCACCCACCCTACCACCCCCCCATATATATAAAATTTGTTTCCTTACTTTTTTGTTACAATCTCAACATTGTCCCCTTTCATCTTATTTTACATTGAGCATTTTCTAACATACTGCATTTTGTGATTGGAATATCAAATTCTAACTGTTTTCTTTCTTTGTTTTTTTTTTGGGGGGGGGGGTTGAGACAGGGTCTCACTTTGTGGTTCAGGCTGGCCCTGAGCTCAGCCTCAAACTCACATCACAGCAATCCTCCTGCCTCTGCCTCCCGAGTGCTGGGATTACAGGCATGAGCCACCACACCTGGCACTGTGATATATGGTACTGGTTGCTGCTGGGAGTGAGTTTCCACACCCAGTACTGGTATGTGGTAACCGGGGATCAAACCCGGGTCCTTGCGCTTGTAAGACAGGTGCCGGAACCACTGAGCTAAATCCCCGGCCCTAATTCTAACTGTTTTTTGTTAAGTTCACAAATCTACAGGCCAAGATAAAAAGATAGCAAATGTTCTTAAATTTTATCTGCCAATAGAGTTTAGATAGTCTCTATTTTGATGTGTGTTCTAAGTGCCCCCAAAGATCCATGTAGTAAATGCTTAGTCTCCAGCATGGTGCTACTGGAAGATGTTGGAGTCTTTAAGAAGTGAGGCCTAGCAGAAAGTCCCCTAGGGACATGCCTTGGAATGAGATAGTGGAACCTTGATGGTTTGCTCTTCTTTCTTTTCACTTCTTGGCCATAAGTGAATAATTTGCTTTACCAGGTGTTCATGACATGATACACTACCACGCAGGTCCAAGAGCAGGTAGGATCATCGATCATAGACAAATCGCCAAAGCAAATTTTCTCTCATCAGTTGATTATCTCAGGAATTTGTTACAGTAACAGAATTTAGACTACCATAATATTTTTCACTATGTGTAAGCTTCTTGTACATTTTAAGATTTTGTATTAGAAGACACAAAACATCCTCTAATGCAAAAAAAATAATGCATTTCATAATGTGGGGATATTGTCTCTTATTATGCACTTTCCTAGTGAGTGTAACACAGTAATTTTTATTCTCTAACTAGAAGATGAAAGACTGAACACTAGACAGACATGTTAAGTTTACTGTACAAGGAATGAAAACCCCAGACTTTTGTGGCAGAGGAAAAGGGGAAGTGACACATACGTGACACATTTGACACCTTGTAATGATTCCCACTAGAAACAAAGATAGAGTAAAGATTGGTTCCTTAATATCCCACAATTGTCATAGCACTGAAACACTCCTCTGTAACATATTTAGCTTCAACTATAATGATTTAATTTAGTGGTTTAAATTCTTCCAATTAATAATCATTCAGTTCTAGAAGACAGGAGGGTAATGCGAATTCCACTGTATCAAAACCAAGCTACCCACAGGCCTCATTCATCACTGAAGACTGTGGGAGAATTCTTATCCTGGTCTTTCTCATCTTCTAGAATCTACCAATGCTCCTCGGCCCAGACTCCTGTCTTTAAGCAGCAAGAGCATGTTGGGTCTCACATGACACTTCTCTGAACCTTCCTTTGCCATCGCAGCTCCCGCATTGAGAACAGCAGGAAAGCATCTCTGTTTTAAGGGCCCATGACTACACTGGAGCCATGGGTGGCGCAGATGCCCTCCTCTCCAAGTGCAGACCTCAGTCTCATCCGCAGAGCTCCTTTGTGATCTCAGGTAACACGCCCATGCATACCAGGAGTGAGGTGAGAACATGGCGGAGGAGCCACTACTCTGGCTCCCCAGGAAATCCTCCACACAGAATCCTCGGCTGTGGCTGGGTTTGTATAAAAGTCAACTGAGAGTAAGTCCTTTAGTTTAAACATAGCACCAGTAGAAGCATGACTGAGCCTTGCATCTCTTTTAAAATATCACCTGCCTCTGACTTGTCACCAATTATTTCATTATGAGGCCAGTGATTCAGCTCTGTAAGTGGTTTGCTCTCAAGACTAATTAAATTAAATTAGATAAACAAGACCATATTAAGCACCTCTTAAAGAAGCCACTACTATAAGAATTCGTCGATCAAGTCAAAAGGCTTAGAGTGCAATACGTATGTGTACCCACACCTCACAATAATTATATCCATTATCTGCTGCAAACACATACTGATAATAATAAAAACAATAAAACGCTTTAGCACTAGAAAGTCTATGAAAAGCACTGACTGGGAAAAGATAAGGAAGGAGTAAGTAGAGGAGGAGTCAGGGCAGAGGGAGGGATCTGCCTGAACCAGAGAGGGCTCTCTCACAGCTCCCTTATTGGGTGAGGATCTGACCACAGACAGGACTTTGGATGCCCTGTAACTCATGACTTCTGTACCCTAACTCACCGGCGCTGACCGGACTGAAAGCTGATGTCCAAGTGAAAGCCAAGCGCAAGCTAGACCTGGGTTTTAAAATTGTATCTCTGACTAGATTGTGAGGAGGAATCAATTGATCACCATTTTAAAATGAAATAAAAGCAATGGAGATAGAATAGAAGTGAATGGATGTGATGCAATTAATAGAATACAAAGGATCAGAATTTTTTGAACCATGTAAAGCTAGTGTTGTTCCCATAGGGTTCATTTCAGTGTGAATGTAAATGTATTTGCCTGTGTTTCTTGGTGTGTGTGTGTGTGTGTGTGTGTGTGTGTGTGTGAGAGAGAGAGAGAGAGAGAGAGAGAGAGAGAGATTCTAACCTAAGAGTCATGCTCCAATAGGATATTTTTATACTGGGCAATAACCTGCTAAATAACTACCTGTCTTTGAAAAAAAAAAAAAAAAAAAGCTGCAAAAGGAGATACAAGAACTACTACGAGTGCCTTAACAAGGTGGAAAGCAGAAACCACGGCTAGTCTAGAGCTTGAGTAATAGTCAGAATCCGTGGGAGTAGGGACAGGGCAGCAAAGTGGGGAGCGGGTGACTGGCAGCAGCAGTAGAAACAGAGAATGGGGCAGAATGAGGTAAGCCTGTCTCGGGCCGAGAGAGTCGCAGTGAGGAAGCACTGCTCACCAGTTTCTATGGCCGTTACCCTCCATTCACGCTGACCAGCTGCTTGCTGTGTGCTAGGGATTGTTCTAAGAGCTCAGTATACCACAGTGGAGGAAACAAGTATAAATCCACGGCTTTCTGGAGACTGCTTTCTAAAGAATAGGTGCCAAGAGTCATCTACTAAACTACTCTCGAGTTCTTTGCCACAATGCAACACGACAGTAACATCCCATGTTCCTCATTTTGCCTTCTATACTTTCTCCACACCGTCATAGTTGTCTTTCTTGAAACAGTGCAAAGCCTAGCATGACCAAAAATAATTCTTTGTTTTCTTTTGTTCATTTCATGCCTCCCTGTCGTCAGATTTCTTCCTGTCCCCACAGCCCACAGGACACCTCCCCTGGCTTGAAGACAGCACGTTTTTACTTCCCTGTGAAGTAGCCCTTGTCTCCCATGCTCTCCACATCTGAGGCGTTTTGACAGCACCACACCAGAGTGGCCATTATTCTCCTCTCTTTCCTTGTCTCAGCTCTTTCTGATCCAGCCTCAATCCCCTGAGGCTTCCGTTAGCATCTCTTCTTCACTGCAGCCCAGTGTGCCCTCCACTCCATTCGCTCCTGCAGGCTGGTTGTCAATGAAGTTGGTTAAGGGGAGGCTAAGGCTCAGGGGACTCTACAGAGCCTCCCAAGTCTTTCCTGCACACAGGCAGGACTCCAGCAGCTGCCTGGAGACAGTGGCTCAGGGTTTCTCAGCCCTACATAGGAAAGGATAGTGTAATGTTTCCTCTAGAACATTTTAAGGGTTAAATTTCTAGCTGAGACCATCTGGAAGCACAAGCGGCTGGCATTTGGATAGTAACTCAAAACTTTAGTCATAAGTTAAAACTGAAATTCTGATCATAACCCAAGTTGTTCATATGTCAGGCTAATCATAACTTAAGGGTCCACTGTACTGGAAACTGAGTGGCTTTTCACTGGACTACATTGGCAGTTCTTCATTTTGTTTTAATTTTAATGTTTATTACTACATGTTTGCAGTACATTCAATACAGGGAGTTGGTACATACACATAAAATACAGCTCATTTTTTGTCCCCTTTCTGTATACTTCTCTTCCTTTATATTACTTTATAGTTGAAGTTTCACTAAATGGCTGTTGTCCAGACTAGGTTTGATTTTGAAATCCTCCTGCCTTAGCCTCCCAGAGTGCTGAGATTACAGGAATGCACCATCACACCTGTTGGGCTATGGCTCATATTTTTAAATCTGTTGGGATCTTATTGTTTCAGTCTTAATCTTTCTCAGACTCTCAGCAGATTTTAAAAACACTGCCTGTGCTTTAAAATTCTTGGTAGGTTTTCTTTGTCTCCAGGGAAAGCTGAAACTCCTGTTTAGTTAATAAGGCCTTCAATGATTTCCTGAATCCTTTTCTATCTTTCTCCTCTCGTAATGTATTGCTCTTGATGATTTGCTGGGTATTAAACTTTTAACTCTAGGACTTTCCAAGTTTTCTTCCTCCAAATAGTTTTCATATATTTCCTCTAACTGAACTGCTTTCCTTCTTTTCCTTTGAATATTGCTCTTCCATAGCAAAACCTTCTTCACAGCCTACACATAAAAATTTTAATTCCATGAAGCCAGGAACTATATTTTGTTTCTTCACCATTATTTTCCTAATTGCAAACACTATGCTGGGACAGAGTAGATGTTTGTTACTCACAGTTCAAATACATGACTGAGTGGCAAGCATCACATTGCTTTTACTTCCTTTTAGCAAAAACAAAGTTTTTGTATTTAAGGAAGGAAGGAAAGAAGGAAGGAAGAGAGAAAGAAAAAGGAAGAGAGGAAGAGAGGAAGAAAGAAAGAAAAAAAGAAAGAAAGAAAGAAAGAAAGAAAGAAAGAAAGAAAGTCAGAAAATGAAAATAGTTTTGTAGGAATAAACAGGATTTAAATAAGGTTTTCCTAACACTTCTTTTTCTGGTGTTACAGATTCAGTCCAGGACCTCGTGTGTGTTGAGCAAGTAAACTACAAGTGAGCTATACTACCACTCCTAAAATATGCTTATTAATATGATTGTTAATAAGAGGCCACTAAAGAGAAAAGCACAGTTTCTCATCTTGTCCTATTCATATTTCACAAGTATTATTATATGATATTTACTATATTTATGTGTGGTCAGTACTGAAAAAGAAAAAAATAACTGGAATATTGTTACAATGATTTTCTCCCTTTCTATTCCAGAAATAAATAATAATTTTCCAAAGTCATAGTACAAAGTCATGAAGAAATATTAAGTAAATATGAGTCTTGAATCTCACTGACTTTATGGGAAGTGAAATCAACTAGTCCTACACACATTTTTTAAAAATTGAGGTAATGTGTCATCATAAATTCCAAGATAGTATTTTTAGGTAGTCATTACTGATATTATCAGTGAGAAGGAAGTAATTTTTCCCAATTTGGACATATTGTAGGTCTTTTCAATTACTGAGACTCATGTGATAAAATTTTAAATTTTCTTCAACAAATATATGATCCTTTTTATTCAAGGATCAATAAACTTTTCAGTGGTAAAATAGAAACTAGCAGTTTAAACATTTAAGATCAAAATTAAATATCTAAATTCCATGTGTAAGCAGTGATTTTATAATGAATATGATTAAAAGAATTTAATCATATATAAGGAAAGACAAATTGCTTAAAACTAAAACAGAATCCAGGCATGATGCCTCAGGCCTGTAATCCCAGCACTCGGGAGGCAGAGGTGGGAGGATTGCTGTGAGTTCGAGGTTAGCCTGGGGTACATAGTGAGTTCAAGGACAGTTTGAACTACAAAGCAAGAATCTGTCTTAAAAACTAAGAAAAAAGGACTAAAACTGAAGGATAATATTGACATTAAATTATTTGAGTAGTTAAATTATTCTAAACTTTCCTGAGCATTTTAAAGCATTAATTTTTTAAAGATACATACTTAGTGAATTTTGCTACCATTATAAGAAAGCTATCTGCTTCTGTCATCCATACTATGAAATAAATAGTATAAAACTTATCAAACAAAATTGTTTTCTCTCTTGTTCCACCCATCTTTGATAAGAGTACAAGAATTATTTTGAAATCAGTGACCTCAAAGCCATACACAAACGTTCATGACAGTGGTTGAAAAGATGTCAGAATAGAGTCTATTATCATTATTATTTAAAGCTTTTCAAATTTAAGACTATTTTATTTTTTGAATTTATATATAAAGAATGAAACAGAATATCTTCCCCTCATCTATCACAAATCCCTAGTTGCCATGTCTATAACAAAGACTAGATACTCCCTTCTCAGAGGTTTGCCTGACAGAGCCTTCCAAACAGAGATGCAGACACCCAGGGAAACCTGTGTTTTTCTGATTAATCATGTGAAAGTGACTGAAGGATCTAAGGGTGCTGAGCTGAGTACAGAGGACTGTGAAGGCTCTTCTGCATTTCTCTGTGTAACTTTTCTTTCCCAGCCTGCTATGGGGTGGGATCCCTCTGTAATAAAGATCTTATGATCCACTTTCAGGCAAAATAGGTCAGATAATTCTCTTATGACCATGCTTCACATGTAAAAATGGGGAAGGTCAGAAAGTGACCTTTTATAGCTGACTGTAGGGGGAGGAATTTCAGTTGCTATGACCCACTTTGGAGGAATGAAATTCTAGTTTCTATGGCCTGCTTGAGGGAGAACTAAAGAGAAAGGAAGGAGGGTGGGTGACGGTCAAACAGGACTTACTTCTGAGGCCCTTCCACTCTCCCAAGTAATCAGCATGCAAGGCACCCTGTTCTGGGGTAGTCTCTTCTGAATCCTGATGCACACAACAACAGTTATCCAAGCACTGCAATACACTGACAAAGGACTCGAGTGAGCCTTGAGTGGATGCATGGATTACACAGACCCCAGGTCTCTGAGCTCTTTATTTAAGTTCTTTCTGCCTTGCATGCAATGTTTAGTTGTTGTTTGTTTGTCTGTATGTTTGTTGAGACAGGGTCTCGCTTTGTAGTTCAGGCTGGCCCTGAACTCGTGTAGTCCAGGCTAACCTCAAACTCACAACAATCCTCTTGCCTCTTCCTCCCCAGTACTGGAATTACAGACGTGAGTCATCATGAGACATTGATATGTGGTACCAGAGATCAAACTCAGGACCTTGCTTTTGCCAGGCAGATGCCGGAACCACTGAGTTAAATCTCCAGTCCACCATATGACATTTAATATAGTCTTCTTTTGTAATCATCAATGTTTCAACACTCTGGAAAGTGTTTTGCATATTTTAAAATAAATGTTTTGTATAAGTGGTTAAGAGGAATGATTTAGTGAAGGGGAAAAAATCATCTCAGAAAGTATTTAAGGATCAAAAACACTAGGGAAATGCTTTAGGATTCCAAAGAAGAAATTAAACTGAGAAAAGCCCCTTTCATTTTTACTAGTGAGTACATGAAAGTAAAAGTTCTGAAATATGAAAGAGCTCTGGGACTCATTAGGATACATTTATTTGCATTGCCAAAAGGTAAAACCACATAATGTAAAAGAAGATTTCTAGCCAATTTAAAAGCCTTACAAGGCTAGTTTGTGGTATTACCACACAATTTCCTCTCATATTTACACGGCTGATCCTGATTTGCCTGTTGGTCTCTTTACTGGCAGAGTTTTCCAACACTGCTTAGACTGTAGGGATTTCACAGAACTAGTAGATCTGAAAGTAATTTTCAAAAAATCGTTTTGTACATCATCTCTCTCTGGAGGTTGGAGGTGGGGATTGGTCAATTCTTGCCTGAATACATGAACATCCATGCTATGCTCTAACAATTAAAAACTAGAGGAAACCTGGCTATCAACTCACACAAAGGTCAGAAACATCTATCTATGCTAATACTGTCTTGAAATGTGTTGTAAGAGGTAAAAATATAAACATTCTCTAACTAATAAAGAATCCATGAGAAACAGATGATCTTCTCTGCATTGATGCCAACCTTTTCCTAGGTGAACACTAGTCCATTGATTTGATTTAGATTATCCTGGAAAGGAAATTCCTCCTAGAGAAACCCAGAGAACTAAGCAATCATAGCAGTCTAGTGATTCCGGTGAACAGTTTTCCATCCCTCTAAGTGTTAAAAAGTATTTCTTGGCTCTTCAAAGAACCCAGCCACTATTTTGACCATTTTTTCTTTGGAAAGTTGCCTTCCTCTTCTAACAAACTCACTAACACACAGAGTTGATACAGAGAATTAAAAGCATACCAAATTTAAATAATTGTTCTTACAATAAGAACGATGCAACATGAGTAACTCAAGGGTATAGACAGCAATTATAGCCATTCTTTAAGTGCTTGTGAAATTTTGTAATGTCACATGCTTTCAAAGAAAGGAATTCAAAGACCTGGATTTATGTTTACCTTTTCTTCTAGTAAAGATACATAACCTTGAAACATGCATAATTTGACCCTTACTTTCCTCATCTGGGAATAGGTATAATATAATCTCTGCCCCATCACATCTCCTGGTTGTGAAGCAGTGCAGAACACTGAGAGAACAAGAACCCCAAAGTTCACATTTTACCTCTACCACTTACTGAGTTACTGAATGTCTGGTTCAGTTTCTTACCTATCAGTATTTGAGGAAGGATTCAAAATTATATGTGCTAATAATTACTGAGCTAATAAATATGTGCAAAGCAATGTAAAAGGCATTTGAAAATTATTAAATATTATTATCAATAACCCGTGACTGATCATAACAGTGTGTGTGGCCATTATGCAATTTAAATTATATTTATCTGTTACTTGTTTTCCTGACTATTGTGATTAAACACAGATCACGTCAGATGAGCAGCTTTGTATTACTGATTGTTATTGTTTTTCTAGTCCCTAAAAAAAGACCCTGGTGCAAAATAAGGATTTTTGTCACTTTCCTTTTCTTTGGGACAAAATACGTGACATCTGCATCCACATAGAAGAGGATCACAGTTCCAGAAGTCTCAGCCTTTGTAGAGTCAGTAGGCTCCAAGCAGAATCAGCCTGGTGGAAGGGCATGAGCAGAGAAAAGCTACTCATGTCATGGAGGCAAGAAGCATAAACTGAAAGAAGGAGCCAGGAAAGGAGCTTAACACTTCCGGGTCATGACCTCTGTGATCTTCCTTCTCTGACAGACCCGCACCTCTTAAGGGCAAGTCAGACATGGTTCCCACAGAATTCAGTCACTTTTCAAACACAGGAGGCTTTAGGAGCCATTTTAGATCTAAGCTGAAAGACTAGGTCTTGAATAACACACTAAAACTAACATCACCTCTGGGTAATTATCTTTACAACACTGTGATCTTGATATTACTTATCATGAGTCACTATTTACAGATAAAGACACAGTGGCATTAATCCCTTGCTCAGCCAGTAAAGGGAGGCAACAGAATTTAAACCTGTCTGGGCCCAAAGTCCATCCCTTTAAATGTTGTGCTTAGCTAGAGATGAGTATTTGTTGAATAAATTAATGAATTTTAGTCACAATTCTTCTACAGTTTTTAGATATTATTAAACCACAGCAACATTAAGGATGTTAGTTAAACCCATTTAATGAAAAAGGATCACATTTCCTTTTGTTTTCATACAAAGTGACAAAACAAAACAAAAAACCCTCCCTGGAATAATAAGGCGAAAGTTATTCTATTTAATGATCATGATTAATCCCAGATTATATGGAGCAATAAAGAATAAGAGGATTTCTCATGAGATTTTACTAGGTCATGAGTAAAGCAGTCTGCAGTCTCTCCCTCCAGTTCACAGAGCCCAGCCTCCTTGTCCACCGGAGACCATAGAGGGAAACATGGGCAGTTCCAGCACGCAGGGCTCTACCACAGAGGAGCAGACCTTACAACTGCTTACACCAAAAACTATTTTGTGTCTTTACTGTCCTTAGGGTTTACTTCGGATTTTTCTTTCTTTTCCAGCTGAGAAGTAAGCACTTTCTGTCTATGGTATCATTACCCTTAAAGTCTGCTCATAGTGCAGAAAAGCTGTGAAGAAGCTGTGTCACCTTCAACATGGACTTCCTCAGCTTCAGTTTCCTTAAATCAAGGTAATGCAGAAAAAGAAAAAAATCAAGGTAATGCTTGTCTTTCCAAAACAGGTCTGTGTGTCAGGATAAAATAACCCATCAGAGAGAGACAGTTTGCCGTGCAAAACATAAGGAACGTTGGTGCTATACTCGGGAATTAAACAGGTGCAGTAACACTGCGGTTAAATGCGGGGCAAACATAACGTTGTCCAGTTCTTTCTCAGGCTTGAGACTCGTGTGCTCTGGGACTCCTCTATCCATCAGCTGGAGAGAACTGAGAATAACAGTATCTATATCATCTAAATTTTGCAAGGATTGAGAAAGCTGAATCATGCGAAGTTCCTACAACAGTGCCTGACAGACGATGGTCATGCCTTCACAAATGCCATTTGTTATGAAAAGTGAACCACATGGCTGAAATAAAAACATGAGTTTTTCTTCTACTCCCAATAAATTTTCATATTTTTAAAAATCCTTCCTGATCTATTTCTCCAGTTTCAACTACTTCATTTGTCCTCTGATATGAATGCCTTTTACATTCATAATAATCCAAATTTTACAAATTCTTAAAGAACCCCTAAAGATCTCATGTACATAATAATCATTTGTTTGAAGTCTGTATGTGGCTCCTGTGTTCTGTAAAGTAACCAGATGTTTACATTAGTGTGAACTAGTGAGTTTACATGTTAGTCTAATTTTTTCTCTTCTGTTTATTACATAAGGAGTCACGATTAAGTTTACTCAGCATTCATTATATTTTAATGTCTTCAGTGGAAAGACACACACTTGGATTATGTGATAAATTGGTATTCAGAAGTTGATTGTTCAAAAAACCTTGAAATCTATCACTAGTGGATGTGAAAGCTCAACTTCGTCAGTACCATTTTTTAAGTCTAGACTTGTGTTTTGAACTGTTTCTAGGAATTAGAAACTTGAGATATTCAATGAGTAGCTAAATTGCATTATTGTAAAATCAAGACATTTCCTCAAAATTGTCTTGACCTCTGCCCTCTGCTTTGGTAAATTCTCTCCATTCATTCTGCTGTGTAGCTAGCATGTCAACATCGCCTCCTTTCTGTCCCTTCTCATGGTAATTTCCTCATGACTTCTTGATGACATCTCTAAACTATGGCTAATCCATTAGAATCCTTCCTCTTTCCTACATTAGGCTCTGAAGTAAACTGTGCAGTTTGCCACATAATTAGGCTACTTGGCACTAATATCTTAGATACTGGTCACCTCACTTTCCTTCTCAAAATCTTTGATATTTTCCTTTTATTTGAAGATTAACAACTTAGTTCTTTCTAGAAGTTCATCTAAGGACCTCTGTATTTAAACTGTACCTTCTTTTCTCAGTTCATCTATTCTGTGTTCTCCACTTATTTTCTTAATACTTGTATGCTTTCGTTCCTATACCTTTGCCTTCATCAGGTATTTTCTTTCTTCATTTTTTGCCCCTATTCAATTTATTATAAATTATGTTCATATTTCAGAAAGCTTTATTTACAACAGTCTGGCATTCTTTTCTTTCTTTTTTAGAAGTATATATCCCTAAACCTTCTGTGTTGGATTACCAGTATCACATTGCTTTGCTCTTAAAATATTCATGTTTCTCCAACTTAGTTACCAGATTACTATGTAAAAATATTTTCTTGACTCTTTTCTGAAGACCACAAAAATAGTGTCTTGTGGCAAAACTAACATTAACAGTTGGCTTTACTTTTCTTTTAGGACTGTGGATTACACTCAACTCATGGGTTTCTTTTATGTAGTTAAATTGTTGTAGCAATCATTTATTTTTCTATTTCCTTCTCTCCTTAGGGGTGGCTATCATGAAGCCCCAAGATATTACTGGGGAGATCGATCTCAAGAAACAATTGTGAATGAGAGAGTGAATGATGATTAAAAAAAGGATAAAATCACATACTAGGTGATTTGTTGCTGATCTGGCCCCATGGAACCCTTCTATCTAAGACCTCAGGGAATCTGGAAAAGAATAGGGGCAAATTATCTCTCTATTCTTCCCCTTTCTCTTTCATCAGTCAGGATTCATCACACACCTTAATTCCCCTCCCTTCAAGCTTTGTTGTTCAGGTCCTTTGGGCAGCCAATAAAGAAGCCTTGTCTCCTTGGCTCCACTGTAGTGGACTGGGTGCTGGACATGGCAAGTGCTCTGTGCATCTTAGCGAGGCAGACAACTAGTTCTCCTGAAAGAAGTGACTACTTCGATGGCTTTTATGGCTATAGATAAAGAGTAAGGCACACAGCCAGATGATGGCAACAAAACTATGCCACGGGGATACACAAAGTGAGTCCAGTACACCCTCCTTGTGTCCTTGTGTAGCAAGGTTGATGCCTAATAGACATTTTCTATATTGGAAATAAGCAGCTCATCAACTTCCCTCTTGTCAGATATGACTTCAGCAGAAGCCACATTACTCATATTTCCCTAGGGAATAAAATCACAGGAGAGTAATATATCCTACATACCACCAAACATTACCCAAGCTCTATATGAAACCCTTCACATTCTTCAGTTGAATGTTTAAGGCTAATCCTCACAATGTCCTATGAGAAGATATTTCTGATATCTTCGTTTTAGAAGAAGAGAAGTTGAGTGAACATGTTTTTCCAAAGACATACATCTAGCAAGTTACTAAGTCAGAAAGTCAAAATACTAGCCAAGACAGTCTAACTTATAGCTTCCCCAAATAACCCCTAATGATCATATGCAACTTTTTTGAAAAAGAAAGCCAGATTCCATTTTGGGGATTAGCAAATCTTCCATGATCTTTATTTGGCAAATACATGGTCAATCTAGCAAACCTCTGTGCCACACGTGAGCTACATACCACTGTACAATCACCCTGAAGCCTACTGTTGTACAAACACACCCTGACATCTGCAGAGCTCACAACTTCAGAGTTTGGCTTTTTTTTCTCTTCACAGATTTTTAAAAGGCAATTAATCAAAACTATGTCCTTAAAAATCTAAACTTAGGAATATCTATGAATTGACTTGTTTTTAAAGTCACAGTGGGCTTTACTTCTTCCTTAGGATTGTGGGTTAGACTCAACTCATGGGTTTTTCTGATGTAGTTAAATTGTTATAGTGATCATTTATTTTTTTTTTATCTCCTTCTCTCCTATGAAGCCCCAAGATAGGCTTCTGTCCTGCCTGAAATTACAAAGATACTAACTTGTCACTACCTGAGTTATTTCTGCCTTGTTTAGTTGTTAAATGCTTTAGTGTCTATAAAAAATACAAAACATTTGTTGCTGGAAATAAAGTTTGTTTTGTTTTGTTTTGTTTTTAATGGACAAAGATACTAAAAAGCTCAACACAAGCCCCAATTACTGAATGACCATAGAAATTTAAGTTATATTGCATTCCTAGCTTTCCTTAAAAGATAGCTATAAGATAATAAATTAGAGGGAGAACAGTTGTCCCAACAGAGTTGCTGTTTGAGTACATCTGATGTATCCTTTGAGTCTACTGATTGAATGTTTAGACAGGTATGTGAGGATTAGAATGTAGGTTCTAAAACAGACTAGTAGCTAAAAGCAAATTCCTGATTTCTCTAACCCTCACTTGGATTCACTATGAAAGGGAAATGATAAAAATTCCTATTTTAAGACTCCTGTGAAGACTAAATGACTAAGACTTATACAACACTTAGTATGTCTGACTCATGGCTATTTGAAAATCAGCACACAGATAGATGCCAGGGGTTCCTTGAAAATACACTGTCTTTGTCCTCTCTTGACAATGTTTAAGACTTTTAAGAAAGGAACTGAAAATTAACTGAATATGAAAAAGGCTTTAAAAACATGGTCTTACTGACTACAAATTTTTTAAATATTATATTTAGAAATACTTGTTGAAAATTTAAGGCATCTCTGATATAGATGAAAAACTTAGGCCTTATTAAATCCTAAAGACTAAGTGAGAAGAAAATAAGGAAATCAAGAGAATATTTGAAAATCAGAAAATAGTTTAATAATGGCATGAAAAATTCTAAGACAGAAAGGATTTTTTAAAAGTTTTTTTCATCCATGCAAATGTTTACTAAATATACAATAGTCAGGTCTCCTTATCTACAAATTTTATATCTCTTAATTTAACCTGTGGACAGAAAAATTGCTTTTATATTGAACATGTGTTCAGAGGTGGGGGCTTTGGAAGGTGACTGGACCACAAGGCCGCTGTACCCATCTGTGTATTAATCTGTCAACTCCAAATAAGCTGAGAGCTACATGTGCTGTTAAGAAATGGGACACTTAGAAGTATATCACTGGGGCTGTGACCTCTAGCCCCAGTGATATACTTCTGATATACTTCTGATATACTCCCCCTGACCTGGGGAAGGGCTCATCTTCCTCCCTGAACCTATTTTCTCTCTGCTTCCCAGTTGCCATGATATGAACAGCTTTCTCCCAAACCAGGGCATCATGCCATCTCTGCACTGGAGCCCAAGAGACTGTAAACCTGAGCCAGAATGAATCTCTACTTATTTAAATTGTGGATGTTGGGGGGCCAAGGATTTAATTTAGTGGTTCCAGCACTTGCCTTGCAAGTGCAAGGACCTGGCTTTGACCCCCAGTAGCCACATACAACAATACTGGGCATGGAGACTCATGCCCATCAACAGTCAGAACCACATACCACACTGCCAGCGTGGTGGCTCACACCTGAAGTCCCAGCACTTGGGAGGCAGAGGCAGGAGAATTGCTGTGAGTTCAAGGCTGAGCTCAGGGCTATCCTGAACTACAAAAAAAAAGTGAGACCTATCCAAAAAACAATGTGGATGTTGGGCATTTTGTCTCAGTGATAAAGTAACTAAGACACCAGTGATGCACAAACAGTCTGGAATGCCTGGGGACTTGAGATTGGGATCAAAGAGTGGGTCATAGTTCTTGCACCACCAGGGAGCTCTGTGTGGAAAATTCACTGTGCTGTGCCTCACGTATCTGCTGTTAGTTACCGGAGTCTCAGTTTAGATGTCAGAGGGTGAGCAAACCTTCTTAGACCACACAACCTTATTTAGATACTTGGTCACTCTCTGGTAAATAATCTTATTTTAATACTACAAATAGCACTTACTGATTTTTTTTAGTTTCTCTTATTGATTTATTTGTTTGTCTAGCATTTCCCCCTGGTAGTTCCTTGGGAATAGTACTCTATGTTTTCCACCATACCATCCTCACTGCCTGAAGAATTCTATTCTGCCTGCCACATGTAGATACTCAGTCCGTAACTGGTGCTTAAATGAAGGTTGAATGTGTAAACAAGGAACAGGGCACATAAAGATTTGCAAATTGTGGTCCACATCATCTGTATTTTGTAAGCAGAGAGGAACCACTGTCGATTAAGCATGGAAGAGTCTATGACGTCATTTCCTAGTAGCAGGTCACTCTCCAGATTATGCAGAAGATATGTGCGTTTGCGGATGATACCAGGTGAGATGCCACTGAAATGAATGAATGAGACATCTCCAGTGATGAAGGAGAGGTGACATGCAAAAACAGTTTTTCACCTGAAGAGCCTCCAGGTGAGAGGGAAGTCAGAGGAGAGAAGGGAAGACTGGGCTGATTCTCAGCCAGTTTTTGCTCCTCTCTCCCATCAGCACGCATTACCTCCTTTGTTAAGTCCGGTTTACAATTTGTCATAAATTCTAAGGTAGTCAATAGTGCTAAAGCTGAAAAGAAAGTGAAAACAGTGGGAAAGATGTGGTAACAAAGACACCAGTACCATTCCAGAGCAGAAGCAGCAGATAGGGTTGATGAGCTCAAAACTGTAAATGCAGAACTCTGGCTGCTGTTGGTTGCTTCTCCTTTCATCTCCAGCTCCATCCTGCAGACTGCAGAGTCATGGACAGACATATGTGGACCTCACAGCCCCCAGAGTCAAGCTTTGTGCCCAGCCCTCAGGAACAACTTCTCCTGCTTACCACACAGGACTAGAATTACACGTACACCACCAACAGAAATATATTTGTCGGGAGCAGACCCAATGGTTCTTTCCATATACATTTTTAAAATAGGACTATCAAGTGGGTGGAGTATTTTAGAATCTTGCACACTGAAGAAGGGGATTTGTGTGCTCCAGGTATCCATGACCTGACAGGTTTCTTGACCAGTAAGAAAAAGTACTCTTTAGGAAGGGACAGAGTATTGGGTCAGGGCAGAAGTCACTTCTGCCTAGATCTCAAAATAGAATTGACAGCAAGAGGAACTCCAGATCTCAAAGGTTTTCATCTTGAAACCCCAAGGAAATAAAAGTAAGAAGTCAGTCTCCCCAGAAATTTCAATCAGGTCTGGGTTTTTTTCTCATTCGTTCTGAGTGGTCACCACCCTGTTCCCCTGTGAGTTCCAGTCACCACGACCAGGAGTAGAATGCTGAAGTATTTCACTTAGCCTGTCCATGTTCACTCCCAGGGAAAACAATGTGAGCCTCACAAGCTGAGAAAGGAGGAGAGGGTGGCAGGCCAAGTGAGGCCAAAAGATGCTGAGAGATAGTGACTCTTAATATATGAAAATGGAAAAATGGTTCATGTTCATAACATGAACCTTAAATTATGCTTCTGATTAAAATGCAGATCAAGTTTCACCAGTTGAGGGGAGAAGCATGCAAACATGTTTCTTACATGAGCCCAAGTAATTCTGGTGGTTCATGGCCTCACCCTGAGGAGCAGGAATTGTGAAAATTAGGCCTTGGAGAAAGAATAAGATTGGTGATGTGGCAAAGGATGGTGAAATGAAAACCAACAACCCTTGGGCAATGCTCTCTTCTCCCTTCCTATTACAACCTTTTCTGCAGCAAAGAGATGCCAGGAAGCCCCGTGGAGAACAATGTGGGAACATCCTAGTGTCCTTTGAGGAACATTAGGAGAATATTCTGACCTAGGGCTCATCTAGTGTATGCACAAAGCAGGAAAGCCGAGCTTGTCACCTCTTGTCCTCCCCATCTCCCCAGAGTCGCAAGACCACTCCTGTGACTGCCCTGGCCATGCCCAGGGTGTGCAAAGCTTCAGTGAGTAGCTGGAGATCATTCCGCCATCGCAGCTGTGGATGTCTTCAGTAGCTGGATTCTGTAAACAACCTAGCAACCAGCCACAGAGTTTCAGTCACATGGTTAGTGGTCTCCTCCATGGTTTAACTTTAATAATTCCTACAAATAATGAAACTGAGTGGGTTAGATATTTATGATGTCTTCTTTCCCTACTTCAAAGACCTAGAAGTCATATAAATTTGCAAAGTAATGAGCTGTCAGCACCTTAAAGTGACAATAGTAAAAAGTACCTGCTAAATTAAGGAAGTGAATTTTCATTAGTAAAAATACATTTCTGCAATTTTTGACTTGACTAAAAACTATATCATTTTTTCCCACAGACACTGACCTTAGCAGTGACTTTTCTGAAACATTAAGTGAAGTTTTTTATGATGAATATTTGCATAAAGCATTTTATTTAGAGTTTCAAACTACTTCAGAAACAAATCCAGCACCTTCCGTGTCTCCCTTTACTGCTGGAAAACAATATATTTTTAGAAATATAGGTTAGGTATTCTAATAATTTATCTTGCTATATTATTCTATGAAGAGTTATTAATTTTCTAAAAATACAATTTTTCACTTAGGACCTTCTCCTTTTTCCTGCCTTTTGGTTATTTCATCCTTTTAATGCTCATCTCACCTTCTTGGAAACAAAAAATATAATCCAAATTTTAAAAAAATCTCATTCATTCTTGACTGCAAATAACACTTGTTTTTAAAAAAGAAAATCTATATTAAGTAATTAAATTTCCTTTGTTATTCTTTCCTCCTGTGGCAAACTTCTCCTTTTCTTTAATGTATTTCCCTGATGTCTTTGTCTCATCTTTTCAGTTTAGCTCATATATCACCTCTTCAGAGAGAGGTGTTTCTTTGTTCTTCTATTTTCTTTTTCTTTTTTGAAGTACTGGGGTTGAATTCAGGCCCTTTTGCTTCCAATATAGGCAAGGTACCATTTGAGCTAAATCTACAGCCTAAGGTTTTTCTTTTTCTTTCTTTTTTTTTTTTTTTTTTTTTTTTTTTTTTTTTTTTTTTTTTTTTTTTTTTTTTTTTTTTTTTTTTTTTTTTTTTTTTTTTTTTTTTTTTTTTTTTTTTTTTTTTTGTAGGTTTTTTTGAGACAGGGTCTCACTTTGTGGTTCAGGCTGGCCCTGAGCTCAGCCTCAAACTCACATCACAGCAATCCTCCTGCCTCTGCCAAGTGCTAGGATTACAGGTGTGAGCCACCATGCCCAGCATTGTGGTATGCGGTACTAGTTTCTGCTGGGCGTGAGTCTACATAACCAGTATGGTATATGGTTACCTGGGATCAAACCTGGGTCCTTGCGCTTGCAAGGCAAGTGCCAGAACCACTGAGCTAACTCCCTGGCCCAGCTTGAGGTTTTTCTTAATATGTATTTATTTACTTAATCCCTAAGGAATAAGTTCTGGTAGATATTTTCCTTTCTATTTGGTTGTAAACCAGAGATCTATAGTATAATATGTAAAATATATTATTGTAGTATGGTGAGGAATTATAGGAAGGAAGAGAAATAGTCCATAACTTATCTTAAAATATAATTTATTTATTTTCTATGTATCTTGGCTTCTATAGTTTCTATATATCCTGGCTTTTAAGGTTGAGTATGTCTTGTTCCCTCAAAAATTCATATTGGAATTTAATCCTTACTTTTAAGTATTAAAAAGTATGATAATTTAATTTATAAAAACCCATGTTTAGAGTTGGGGCCTGCAAGAGGTATTTAAGAGGAGGTAAAGTTATCATGGTGGAGTGCTGATGACTGAACACTACTGAATTCACAGGAAGAGGAGAGATCACAGGGCACACACGTACACATCCACATGCCTACACGAGTGCTCTGTTTCACTTTGCTAATAATGCTGTCACCAAATTCAACACTTAAATTTTAGACCTCCAAAACTATAAAATAAATAAACTTCTTTTTCTTATAAACTTGCCAAGCTTCAGGTTATAGTTACTATAATATAGTATAGTGTCATATCATGTAATTAAGGATATTACAAAGATACAAAAAAGACTAGTATATCCAGCCTCTAATTCTTTGTGGAACAGTGTAGACTTTAAATAAATAGTATTTGAAGAACTATCAATATGAATGATTTTACTCTTAATAATGGAAGGAGAACTAAAAAATCAGCAATAATAAAGCCCATGTATCCACAAACCACAAGTGACCTTTTGACGTCACTGATATTTGAAAGCCTTTTCCATGGTCTTTATAACCATGTACCTTCCAAGTGTTTAACTGAAAGTTTAAAAATCTTGCAATGAGCAATTATCTAATTTTCTCCATGGTTTCTGTTTGTATCAGCCTGAGCTGATGTTGTGTATGTTTAGCAACTTCTCTATTATACTTGTCAGGAGCAAACACTATGGTCACTATCTCTCTTTTTATCTGAAAAACTTTCTGATTTTATATTTTCCAGATACTCTTCCATTAGCAGTTTAGGGAGTCCAGGTGATTGAGTTTGGGTTATTCCATCTCACCCTGTGAATTCCCCTCTGGTGATCTGGAAGTCTGGGTTTGCATCTTATTTAGATTCATTTCTATTTCTTTGTTATTTGTAAAGTTTTTGGTTTAATTTTATGTTTGTAAATTGCTTCTTACTAGTATCTTTATTGTTAATACTCAGAGCCCTTAGGGAATGGCTACTTCTTAGACTGTCTTCCTGGTATAGCTCATTTTTAACTCTGTAGTGGCCTTTAGACAGTCTTAGTCTTGGTATCCCAGGAAAAACAACTGAATACAACAAGCAAATCACCTTGACCAAAGTAACACAATCAGTAACAACAATAGCATCAAATATAGCTTAGAAAATGACAAATTTTAGTAGCTATTAATTTGGTATCTTAACTACATTAACTAAACTTGGGGTTATATATCAAAATCAAAGACAAACCAGAAGAATGTTTATAGATCAGAAACCCTTCAATATAGCGTTAAGGAAGAAGACTTAGAAGGGGTTGGGGGTGGATAGAAAGATAGGAGAGGTTAGAAACAGGGCTACATGACATAGGAAAATCATACAAACTGTAGGAAACTGGTGGAGATAGGAGGGAAAGAGGAGGAAGGAGAAAAAGTAATAACAGAACAGACTAACCACTACAGGAAAACTATGCAAAAACAGGAGCAAGAGGTAGGGAAATGGAAAAGAAAAGAGAAGTGAAAGAAAGGAAGAGGGAAAAAAGAAAAAGAAAAAAATTCCCTTTAAGGCAAGACTCTGCTATTGCTTGTAGACAAACTGCGAAGCAGTGTGCAGAACTGAGTCCTTTAATCTCACTCAACCAGCTATTGTTCAGTGAGATTCAGGCTGATTTCTGGTTATGAACTAGACTCCACAAAGTTCTTCTGCAAGTTTGAGGTCCCCACCCCCACCCCATAGCAAGTCCCTTTCAGTAGGAGGTGCTTTCCCAACAACTCACCAATTACTGTAGTGGAAACATAGAGACAGTCGGAAACACCACGGCCTTTTTACCACATTGGACTTCTTTCTGACCGATCATAACCAGGGAACCATGTTTGGACAGTCCATGCCTCACGCCACGCAGCTCATTTTTAACTACTTTTCACTTAGAATCTGATACACCGTTCACTTCACAAGGATTGAATGTGTTTAAAAGTTGAGTCCTTGAGTCAAATTTCTGTGGTCCATACCCAATTCCCTTGGTGCATTTCACATGGACCAGACATTTAACCTTTTTAGGATTCTTACCCATAACACGAATATAATATTTAACTCAAGAAAATCCTTGCTTTTGTTAAATGAAAAGATTTCATATAAAGTACTTAGCTAAGATCTGAAATATAGTACAGACTTCATATTAAATGCATATTATAGTTATTATTAGCAGTTTCATATTTGTTTTTCAATTGTTGAAGCATTTGTAATGAGTCCACTGGTGGGGTTGGGAGCACTCGCCTCATGGCTCAAAGCTACATGAGAGCTCTGACCACCACAATTACTCCTTGTTTAAAAGTAAATTTTATAATGTACACTTGAGGTTAGAGAATGACACTATGGGATACACAGAGCAATTCTGATAGTGGGGCAGATTAATCTATCATATCACATTGCTGTTCTTAAATGATAAGAGCTGCTAAAACTGACCCATTAAACAAAAATTCTTGACCACACAATTTTATTAATTTTATTCAACAAGTGGTACCTTAAATCTCTTGATTTCTCACCACCTAAATCAGGCATTTTGTACTCACTGACCTACATCTCCCATCTCTCTCTCTCTCTCTTTCTCTCTCTCTCTCTCTCTCTCTCTTGCCAACCACTGTTCAACTCTCTTGTATTTGAGTTCCTTAAAAAATAATTTCAATGAATGAGTGAAGATAATGTACAGTATAATACATCCACACAATTAAAATAGAATTTTATGCAACCTTAAAAAATCAGATCCTACTACTTGCCAAAACATGTGTACACCTAGATGTGCAAAGCAAAATAAACCATATAGAGAAAGAACAGTATTGCACGATCTCACTTATATATGCAACGTCCACTGTTACTCTTTCTGAGAAGACAGGCTGACAGGAAGTACTGATGCTTCCCAAAATGTCTCTCAATCCTCCTTTACTTGAAAAAGTAATGCAAATAATGCACATGAAATTACTGTCCAGAATGTTGTATGATTCTTGCATTGCTTTTATCTGTTACTGTAATATAGATCTGCTGGCTTCACCACTATCTCACTTCCTTCCTAGAATTTAAGCCCTATGAAAGCAAAGAATTTGCTCATCTTATTTATAGCTATCATTTCAATATAGTGCAGACTTTTTTATCAATATTTGTGAAGTGAGTGAATATCCCTTAAAATCTGTGGAAATCTATCAGCACTATATATGTACAGTAAGTGCCCAGAACATACTCTAGAAAAAGCTCTCACTGAATTCAGTATAAGTAACCATGCTGTGACATAAATATGAGCCAGTGACCATGTCCTAGACATGGTTCTGCTTTCAAATGTCAGTTTTTATGAGGGCACAGCATGACTTTAACATATACCTAATAACATCAATAATATAATAAGCTAAGTCTTTTCCCTGATATTCCTAATTCTGTTCATTCAAATCTGTTGATTGCCTATTATCATGGCTAGATTGTTTCTTTTGTGATTAGGGTGTTGGGGAGATGAGAGGATAAGTGGTGAACAAGACAGTGGCTTTGAATAAATTTTACTACCAGAGGAGTTATTTGTGAAAATCCGATAAGCACTCAGGTATCTATCACTATTTTACAAATATAAGATTTCTCTTTTGATTTGTTATTATGCATAACAGAACTGACCCTAACTTGAAGCAGAATCTTCTTGCAATTGCAGAAAATAAGTTGTTGATAGTACAAGAATTTTAAAAACTCAGTTATAAATTTCTAATTTAAAGTAATATATTTATATTATTTAAACAAAATAAATGACTCATAAATATGTGCTCAGTTCCTTCTACTCATTACTGTACTGATTGAGATGGTGATTTATTTTAACAATTGGCTGTTTCACTTAAAAACCCAACAAAGAGCACAAGCTAAAACTTTCATATCTTTTTCTTGCCTAAGATTACAGCCATCTTATCCCATGAAAAAGGTATTTCATTATAGTAAGTCTATGACTAAGCACTATCAAAGTATATTTAATTGTTACCTGAATATTTAGAAATCTAAAATTACATGATATGATTTGGAGAAAGAAATGGGAACTAAATAAGAGTTTGATCTTTTAAAATTATTTACATAGAATTCCACTGCTGAAATATCCATTGCAATATACCCTAATGCTTTGAAGTGGAAGGATAATATTCAATTTCTGATTCAATAAAAACTATCAAGTATCACATTAGATCCTGGCATGAATATATTCTGCTCTATAACTGAACTGCCTTTCAGTTTTCTCATATTTGGAAAGCAAATTTCTTTCCATGATACACAAAAACTGGACTACATCATACTTTGTCAACAGAAAAGAATGTGAGATTTCCAAAGGCCTTAGTAACCACAAAACATACAATAATTAAAGAGAACAAAAAAAAAAACTAAGATAATTTTGCATTGGGCCAAGTAAGGCAGAAAAAAAGAGTTATTCATTCCATATTTTATTTTATACAATAAGAAAATCACACATTCAATAAACTGATGGCCAAAAGAACTTTAAAATTGTGATTTCCAGAAGGAAACCTATATTCTCTGTAAGTCACATCACGAAAACTCAGCCCTAACAAGCTTGCCAACTTTAAAACGATACATGAACTTCATGTAGGAGAGAAGCTCACAGTTGTAAACAGTTTAGCTTTCCACCAAGAAAGATGAAGAAGAAGATCAGACCAAAAGTATCTCATAAGAACACTGGGGTGATTTAGCCCACATTCTTGGACAACATTCTCCTTCCTGGTTTTAAGCATTCACAGCAGAGGTGGCTTTTCATGGTGGGGGGACTCTGGGTAGGCACTGGACCCCCAAGTTCTTTTTTTTTTTTTTTTTTTTTTGGTTTTTGGAGACAGGGTCTCGCTTTGTGGTTCAGGCTGGCCCTGAGCTCAGCCTCAAACTCACATCACAATCCTCCTGCCTCTGCCTCCCGAGTGCTGGGATTACAGGCGTGAGCCACCACACCCAGCACTGTGGTATGTGGTACTGGTTGCTGCTGGGTGTGAGTCTCCACACCCAGTATTATATGTGGTTACCGGGGAATCGAACCCGGGTCCTTGTGCTTGCGAGACAGGCACCGGAACCACTGAGCTAACTCCCCGGCCCCTGGACCCCCCAAGTTCTAACTAAAACCCTGTCCGCTTCCAGGAAAGTTCTGTGAAAACTTACTTCACACCCCTGTGGTCCATTTTTTTCTTTTGCTAAAACAGAGGTTTCATACATCCTCTTTCAAGGTTTGTGAAGATGAAAAGAAAGGATCTGGCACCATCCTGGTGTGTAACTGACTCTTAATAAAAAAATTAGGTGTCCCCTTTTCTACGAATACAAAATAGTCCAAGAAAGCCAAGGGTCTTCGATGCTTATTGCATAAAATTTTGAAATTTTTTTTGGAAATTACTGAATTATCATTTTGAAATTTTGAAAATTTTAAGCAATTAGTAACTTTTGTTTGGCAACATACACAAATCTTTAATCAGAGGGGATTTTGTTCTATTTTTGAATAATCATTATGAGAACTGTTCTGGAAATAACATCTCAATTTTAATGACTTACAGTTACACAGAGCACTTTGCCAAAATGAATAAAACCCATTGACTCACATATATTGTATGAAGTACTGAAATAAGAAGTCTCCTCATAATTACCTTAATAAACAGACATTATAGAAGTGTTAGACAGAAGATGAATTCCAGGCATGGCTTTGCACTTTGTAAGCATCTCCTCTAAGCTAATGCTCACTTCAATATTACAAAGACATTCAAAAGTAAAGGCAGATTAGTGAAGAATTTACCCTTTCTCTCTTAAACTTTGTCACTATTCTTAGGACTAGTATATTTAAAACAAGGTGAATTTGACATCTCTTAAGAAGATCGACACTGTGTTAAGGTTGAAATCTCACATCAGAAACATCAAACATTACCAGAGAGAAATATGTATCCCAGATTCTTTCCACTTTTCTTTACTGCCTTATACAGAGAGTATCGGCTGGCAACAAATATTTGACCTAATAAAACCTTCACAGAATCTGAATAAAAATGGCTGAAGCTAAATCATGTAACTGGTACTTGTTAGTGTTACAAGGAAATAAACCATCACAGTAATATGCCACAGAGTTGTGCATAAAAAGGTGAGAGTATTTGTGCTGTTGAAGAAAAAGACTAGCTGCTGTCAGTAAAATATTCAGAAAAAGAATACTTGGTAAAAATCAATGTAAAAACAATAGCATTTGCCTTGAGAAGCTTCACAATCTAATGAGAGAGAATAAACCACAACCAACCTAAAATAAACATGCGGTTTATATATAACATAGAGGTATAATCAAAACATCGGAGGCATATAAATAGAGCACGGTGCTCAGAAACAGAAGTAATCAATGCTATTGTGAGGACAGCACGTAGGCAGGGAAGGGAAATGTGAGATTTGCCTGTGAAGGGTGAGTGATTAGGTATTAAAGATGAGCCAGATGTGATCCTGTGGAATGCAGGGCGACCACAGAGCAACAGTGGCCAGCTGATAGAGAGGCAGGGAGTTCAAGGTGATAAAGCAAAGACTAAAGGGGGAGAGGAAGAGGCAGATAAGATACGGAAGACCTTGTTCCACGGAGAAGGATTGAAGCTCAGAACAGTGGTCTTTAAGTTGCAGGAAGCAGAGTCACATCAGAGTCTTCTACTTTTGTTTGCTTGTTTGTTTGTTTTGAAACTAGAAATTGAACCCAATGTCTCATAATGATCTATCTATACTTACAGTCGTATATATTTTGAGAGAACTTTGGTTTTCTATTTAGCTTCTACATAAGATTTCCTTTATGAAAGAATGTTTACAGCTCTGCTATAGGAACTAAGCCTATGACAGTTTTGAAGTAGAGAATGATAAGAACAGATAGACATTCTAGGAAGTCATAGGCTTTATCTTCGTGGAAGATGGGAAGAGGTCAAGGTCAGATCCTGAGATTGATTAGACTGCCCATATGGAAGACACAAGGGATCAATTCCAAGATGGTAGCAGGTGGATGAAGAGATTGGCTACTGTAACAGCAGTTCAGAGATCTCTAAGACTTTTCTTCACTGCTCTAGATTAAATCACTGCCCTCAAGATTAAGAAGAAGGAGGGCAGGGGATTTAGCTCAAATGGTACCATACCTACCTTGGAACCATAAGGACCCAAGTTCAATCCCCAGTACTGAGGAAAAAAAAAAAAAAAAAAAGAAAGAATTAGTCTCAGGCATTAGCCTGGCAGAATATTCTTCTCCGTGATAAAAAAAAAAAAAAAATTAAAAAGAAAATAAAGTTTAAATGCAAAATTTGAGTCATGTTTGAAGTACCAGTCAACCATCAAATGAAACTCTATATTTAAGACTTCAGGATAAGTATGTGGGACAAGAATAAAGATCTAGACTGAAGATAAAACTTGAGAAGTTAGTAGCAGATCACTATGGAATGGGTGAGTCTGGTACATTTTGGGTTTTTTTAAAGGAAAGAATGCTCTGAATTGGTAGGTAGGAAGAGATGCTGTTGCACAAAATGCAAGCTTCAGTGAGAAGATGAAACACTGAGGAAAGACCAAGCAATGCAAAGATGGAGGAGGACTAAAGGAAATTGATTATGTGAGCTTCTCACAGACCTCGGCCAAAGCAGACACCTTGGTAGAAAGGGGTCAGCAGATGTGAGATGTCAACTGAAAACAGGAACTCAGTGAGTGGAGAGAAAATATTAGTATTTTGTCAAGGAGTAGTTTCAGGAACAAGTTTCAGGAACAAAACTCCTGAATTTTGAGTTTGCAATTTCTTAGAAGATACAAACAGGTCAGTATGATTAGAAGGAAATCATCATAAGTACAAAATGTCCACTATTTATAAAACTAGTACCATTTTATAGGAGCAATGTATTGACTGAAAGCAGGCTTTTAAACAGAAACAGTTTTTGAGGGGAAAATGAATCACAACTTAAATTATGGTAATTGATTTATAACTTTTCCTATTCATTCTCCATCAGTTTCATGTTTCTATAACTACAGAAACTTGAGATCAAACTGATGAGAAATTCCAGAGTCAAAATACTGATGATTATATCCCGGAGAGTTGGTTCCAAGAATGGGCCAATCTCTGCGTACCTGTCTTAAAAGAGGAAGAGATGAAATCGTGCAGCATTTGAAAGCAATGAAGCAGAGCAAAGAACTTGTAAACAGCTGTTTCTCAAGCAGGGAATAGAACATCATGGTCATTCTAGCATTAAAATGTTAATTTTTTTTAAAAAAAAGCTCGAGGACCAACATATTTAGTTAATTTGTTAAGGGAAGCAATGACCTACTTTTGGTAACTAGATTCCATGAGAGACCAAGTGAATCCTTCTTTCCAAAGATTACTGCTTCTTAAGAAGTACCTACTCACTCTTTTTCAAAAATATAGAGGATACAATGAAGGATATGTGTTCTTTAACTTTGATGAAAATTTAGTAATTTTTATTTTTGAAGACAATTTTAAATGGTGATTAAAAGAACGTGTAATTCTTTTAACTTTTTGCCTTCCCCACCAGAAACCCACAGTTCTGTTACTAGATTGTAGGGCCTTGATTGCCAATGGGCAGAGAAGGCCTCCCGGTCCCTTGAAAGCAGATGGTTAAATCCAGAAGGTGCCAGACATCGTCCATAAACCGTTACTACACTACATCAAGTTCTAGATAGGTAAGCTTTTACCAGCCAAAAGTTCATTATTCAGACCTTGCTATTCACCCTACTTTTTAAAAAAAGAAATATACTCTCCAGAACATACGAAGAAAAAAATATTCCACAGCTAATTGATCTTGGAAATACAGATTTTATTTGGACAAATTTAATTTTTTGTCAACATTCTCATTTACTATGCAAATGAGATACTCTAGAGTAGATGTCAAAGCCTCGCTGTCAAAAGGGTCATGGGAGCAGCCCATAGGGGGAACTCATGGTCTTGAGGCTTGAGATACCTCAGTGAAAAGCAAGAAAGAGGCAGAGTGCTTCCCAGTACTACCCTCTGTCAGGTCTGGTACTATCACCTGACTCTCTGGTGACTCTCAAGTCAGAAGTACAGAATTTGAGGAAAAATCTCCCAGTTTAAATATACTAACACCATTACTTCTCGAGTACTGTGTGACTGACAGCCTCTGCTCTAGGTAGAAACTTAGCAATTACAGTTTGCAGGCAGCAAATCCATTAAAAGGTGTGAACAATTACAATGAATGGATTATAACTTTAACCTGCGCTATCCGAATTACACTTACCTTTCTTACTGATGAGAATGTGAAATACATCCTGTTCACTGCAAGAACTATTGGTGAGGGTATAAAAACATTCTGTGCAGCTGTAAGAAGTATTGTAAAATGATGGGGTTTTTTTCTCTCCTCTTAGCTGCAGCAATTGATAATGCCACCATAATCTGAAAGTTGAGCATCAAATGATTAAAAAGAAAAAACACTGAGAAACTCCTGAATAATTCATCATTGCAGCTGAGATGAATGATTCCCTTGTCCTGAGCATAAATTCATTATGAGCTACAGCACATAATAAAAATTCATTTAAAATACACTTAGGTGAAAAGATTTAAGATGTGATCCCTTTTGTTTTTAGAAACAACTATAAAACAGTTTGTTTGGCTAACATAAGAGGACAGGTCACTCTGTTTGAGATACTCTTTAGGCTACAGCACTGTTAGACTGAGGGAGACATAGCTGTGCAGTTCAGCCATGACAGCTTCACTCCGCATGGCTGGCTTGGAGGCGTTATCATTGGTCCACCACCTGAGAAATATGTCAGGACCCACTCCTGGGCCAAAGCCAGTCTGCAGTAGAGATGCCACATGTGGTGATACCTTTGTCACACTTAAATGGATCAGTTGAGAATGATCTACTTCAGGTGTGGGTCTTTCTTAACAAATACTGCCAGTCTGTACTGTGCAATGTTTTCGAAATTAAGTTGCAATAGTTGCATGTTTAGGTGAGTGTTTGGGGTGGGAGAGCAGTTCTTTCTCAGCACAGTGGAAAACAAATGCCCCAAAGGCAGCTAGACATGGATTTGAATCCAGAGGCACTGCTCATGAGCTATTACCTCTCCATAAGAGCCTCATGTTAAAATCAGGAGTCAGACTCCTCCGCTCTTGGATCTCTTGTCTTGGACGGAATGTGTTTTCAAGCATATTTAAAGAATATGCATATAAGGTAAAAATAAAAGAGAGGATTAGATATTTAATGTGAAGACTGCTATTTTGAGGGAAAGTAATGTCTGATTCTGGCTATTTTAAAGAATAAATTGATGAAATATTCTAAATTACAATTTTGTCCTTTTTGGGATAATAAATGTATTTTGTGCTATTTGATAGAGTGAAGAATTCAACCTATTTGTACAGAAAATGCTAACTAAATTTTTTTTGGTGTGCCACTAAACTGTTGTATTGACATAAGTATTAACAGATCTAGTTAAAAGGGGTCATTTTATAGCAACTCACTCTGTGATAGCTAAATCTTGGAAATAACCCAAATGTCCATCAATGGAGACTGGATAAAAAAGTTGTGGTTCTTCTACAGAATCGAGTATTACCCTGCCATAAAAAAAGATAAGGTTGAATCATTTATACTTAAATGGACCTACCTTGAGGACATCCTCATAAATGAAATAAATAGGTCACAGATATGTAAATATCGTACCTTTTCTCTGGTATGAGAAAATGAAGATGTGTTCTAGAATGTATGTTATATATTGTGAAATATAAAATACTCAAAGTAAAATGGGGTGAAAGGGTAAATAACGAGGGGAAAATAATAAGATTATAACAAAAAAGAAAGGAAACAAAGCTTATGTATGTAGGGGCAGGGGTGGTAAGGTGGGGAGGGCTATGGGAACAAATGAGAATTAAGTTGTGTCATATACTGGTACAAATTCTCATTGTTGAGTGCAATCATGATGTGTATATGTAAAGTACCAATAAAGATTTCAATTTTAAAAAGGGGGGGTCATATTTAATAAAAGAGTCGCTGCAGTAGCACAGCAACATGCTTCAGGTGTTTGGGTAAGCTTAAAGTTCAATGTAACTTCATGAACTTTTCGGGATTGTTAACTTTAAGCGTAGTGATACTGAAGCACTCATTGTATAAATCACTTCTCTTCAGTGATACGTCCCAGAAATCCAAATCAGGCAGACTTATGCAGAAAAATAAAATAAAGTAATAAAGTCATAGAAGGGGTATCCAGGCTCACTTTAATGAAGTCCAAAAATAAAACTGATTAAAATGATGTCAAGAAATATTTCTAAAAACACAATTCCAGTTTTCGCCTTCTTTTTCTGAGTGTGTTCTCCAGCAGCTCCGTCTGTGTAGTAGGAAGACGGCGCAGGCAGCCTCATTCAGGTTTCTTATTACAACCACAGCAAACCCACTGAGAAGAAGCTGTTTTCTCCTACTGGCACCTACAAAAGTATGATGGACAGCCTGGGCGTGCCCTCTGCTCGTGTCTGGACTAAACATAGGACTACGGTTCTCCAAAGGTGAGTTAAGTTTCTGTTTTATCAGAAGAAGGGAGCAAGAGATGAGACAGGCAACATACTGCACATCGCTACGTCCGCACTCTGCATTACTGTAGACTAAGTATCATGACTGGTGAAGCTCACTGGAGCTGTTCACAAATAATCTAGCTACGACTGAAAACTCTTTTTTAAAACCCAAACTAGTTGGATGTTTTTAATTGATAAAAATTTACCATTGAGCAGGCAATTGAGACTTTCACATCCCATCTTGGGCTTCACTGTGGTAACAATTTATTGATCAAACTCTTACTCAGACACTGAAGTGACAAAGCTCAGACATTGCCCTTTCAAACAAGCCTAGGTACAGGTAGATGTGTTACGTATGGATGTTCATGAGTATATACAGTGAATTGCCAGTTGGGTAATATTTGAACTAAAGCATTTTCTTAGCTAGTCTAAATTTTTTCAGTTTTTGTTTGTTGGTTGGTTGATTGTTTGGTTTTATTGAGATAGGACCTCACCATGTACATCAGTCTGATCTTGAACTCACTATGTAGCTCAAGGTGGATTCAAATTCCTGGTGAACCTCCTGCCTCAGCCTCTCCCGAGATGAGATCACAATCATGCAATACCACACCCAGCTCAATTTTCTATTTAAAAATATGAGTAAAACATTGATTATTATAACTGTTTCTGAGTCTGTGTCATTTTGACTTTATGTGACGTAGAAAAAATATATAACATCTATTACAATATAGCCATGCAATCACAGGTCAGGAACAATTTTTTTAAATTATCCAATAGGCCTTAAAGATATCTTAGGAAAAGTAGTTATAAAACTTGTAAGCCTAGACTAACGGAGCAAAGGTTTTCTATATATATATTTATAATTCTGTTTTTCAGTTGAAAATTCTTAGCTAGCCAATACACTTTCAGTTTTAGTTTTTCCTTTCTGATTAATTTATCTTTATTACTTATTAACCTCATAGCTGTTTCATTATGTAACCTTTTTATGACCAAACGACACTGCTGAGAACTTTGTGTTCACTGTTGTATTTCCCCGTGGACTGAACTTCTCAACAAGGCAGAGAAGTAATAGATGACCATCACCGCAGTTAAAGGACAAGCGTGTTGGTGACATTTAGAAAATAACTCTAGGCAAAGTTTAACTTAAGCTATATATATATATATATATATATATATATATATATAATAACTTTGGTTCTATTTCTGTCATTTTGTATGAAACAAATTTGATTTTCTAGATCAGAAGAAAAAAGATATCAAACACTTACTAAATTAAATGTGAAAAATAAGGCTCTACAAATTAAAATGTATCACATGCAACATGATTATTTAGCTAAAATCTGTGACAGCACCAACACTTGGCATCCAATGATATGTTCACTTCCAAGCCAGAATAATTATACCTGCTGGTATAAAGCAAAAGTCCTAGGCAGATATGCAGGCCCTCTGTCCAGTTTACTTAGCTTCATGTAATTGTAGGTATGTTTGTTTCCAATGTATAAGCCACATTATATATTATTTCCCCATTGAAAAATTTGGAAGATGTGCTGCTATTTACATCTTCACAGAAAAATATATTAATAAAGTTCATGTTCAATTTTTCTCAAATATTTGGCTTTATTACTGTTTTATTTTCTTAGAATCTACTTCCATATTCCAAATAAGTTTTATAATCAGTTTCTTATGACTTTGCTTATTTCACATTGTATATTATTTATGATAATCCTCCATGGTGAAAAAAATTATTCATAACTTCATTCTCATTATGCACAATATCATTTTAATTTGCATTCTCAATACTTGTACAAAGCTGGAGTCCCTGGAACTTCCAATTTTTCTTTGACATCTGCTTAATTCAAATGCTCAATGACTAATTTATGATAAAGAATTATGTTGTTAAAAATTAGAGCCAGGGATTCAGCTCAGTAGTTCCAGTACCTGCTTTGCATATGCAAGGTCATGAGTTCAATTCCTGGTACAAAAAAAAAAAAAAAAAAAAAAAAAAAGAATAAAGTCAGAAAACCTTAGTACATTATTTCAGAGTGTCTTTCTTTTGTATTAAAGTCAATTTTATGCTTATACCTACCTTTAGGCCCAGCTGATGTATAGAATAGTTCTGATAACATCTTAGTTAATTGGCTTATTATATTTCTTGTATGAGAATTCATGTAAAAGTTTAATTTCAGACAGACACATATGGAGCTCTACCCATAGTGGGTAGAGTGCCATGTACTCCCATGCCTGTATCACTCCATGTACAAAGTGCAGTTTGAGTCTCAAAATCGGTCATTTTACAAATGGGTGTAAAAGCCAAAGCAGGAAACTTAACCCAAGCACTAAACCAATGACTAGAATATGCAGACTGAAACCCAAGATTCTAACTTTAATACCAACATTCTTTTCACTGTACTACATTCAATACAAAATATAATAAAAGTCCTGGATACTAGATATTGGATACCCATTATTTGGCATGTGCTTTTCCTACCTTAAGCCAATGAGAACATCTCTGTTCTTCAGATACGTGAATTCTGATTGAAAAGTTTAATCAATTGATCAAAATTACTGAGGAAGTAAATAAAGAAACTGGCAGTCAAATTCAAAGTAGCCCTCCTAAATTCACCTTTAATCTGGACTTCCGGTTGTAACAAAAAATTACAAAAGCTAAAACTCAGTCATCCTTCATGAGATCATTAGGCAATAGCCCTCCAAGGACATCACTGATGATTTCTTTTCTCTCTTTCCTGAGTTGCCAGTTTAAAAATTCATTGGTGAAGAGAGAGCCAACAGATATGAATGAATGGCTCATTGAAATTTTAATTTTACTTATATATTGATATCTGGTATTATTCACTGTCTTTCTGATTGCATAGATTTTTACCACAGTCAAATTTTAAAAAATGTTGTGAATGATTCAGTCATAGAAAGAAGGCTTTTAAACAAATATAGGAAAATACACATAACTCAACTTTTGAAATAATATAGGCTATAAGCAGGCAAACACAAAATCTTGCAAAATAAATCAACTACACACACACACATACACACACACACATACACACACACACACACACACACATACACACACACACATACACACACTCTACAGAACAGGCAAGAAGTTCAAAGATATAGACACTGATGAGTCCTACACAGTAGTACTTAAATACAAGAAACAATACATTTTAAAATCAACTTTATTCAGGTGTTAGTTTTATAAAGTGCAAATCTCCATTTTAAGTCTTTATTCAGTGAGTTCTGACAAATGTACAAGCCTGTGAAAGTGTCAGCGCAACAAAGATACAGAACAGTCAGATCATCCAAAATCCCTCTCCTGATGCAGTCAGCTCTATGCTCCCTGCAGGACAAACAACCATGGGTCTTTCTGTCAGTTTGAGAGTAGCTCTGCCTATTCTACAGCCACCTGTACATGAGGTCAGGTAGCTTTGTACTTTTTATCTGGCTTCCTTTACTCAGCAGAATGACCCTGAGCCTTGGCTACATGGCTGTGTCAGTAGTTCGTTCCTTTCTATTTCTGAGTAACAGTACACTTTGTGAATCTACCACTAATAGTTTATCCGGTCACAAATTGATAGAAATTTGCTTAGTTTCTAGTTTTTTGAATATTAAAAATAAAGCTGACATGAACACATGTAGACGGGTACAAAGGCATTTCTCCTGGAAAGTGCACAGGGACAGAACTTCAGGGTTGTAGAAGTGTTTGGAAACTCAAACTCATCTCTAAACAGGATCCACCCTCTTATGCCACATCAGTGGTATCTGAAAGTTTTGGTTGCTTCATATGCTAATTATATTTGCTAAGGTGAACTTTTTCAAAGAAATTATAATTTTGTTAAACAGATAATGGTTTTATCTCTGTGGTTTTAATTTGCATTAGGAACACAGTTTAATTTTTGAAAAAGACTGAGGAAGCAATTGAGAATCTTAGTTATAGGAGTTGACATTGGTCTCATTCATACTCTAGATCCCATATCTGGTACCTGCTCCATGTAGAACTACAAACAAGTTTCCTTAGCTTCTCTATGCTTCAATCTTTTCTCTCTTAAGTCACACTACATCATAATATCTTCCTCAGATTTTGTAAAAATAAAAGCATCATAGTGCTGTATAAATAATAGTTAATTAATGTTATTTCTTTTTCATATAACATAGGTTATAAATTTTGTAGGTATTCATTTTACTTCTAGTAACCATAATAATGTTATATAGTTAAAGAAACTAGCTCATTCAATGTAGGAAAATATTTTACAGTAACTATTACTATAACTATTAACTGCATCTATTCAAAATATGTGAACTACAGATACTGAGAAGTATTACTCTAAAAGATATTTTGTACTTAGCTCACTTTATGTTAATATATTTTTTTTACTTTATTTTTAAATTGAAACTTGGACAAAATATGTAAACATACCCTTGATCCTGAGAGAAGTACCAGTAAGTATTTGTACTAGCCTACAATAAGTCATAAGCATCTTAGTTTGTATTACTCAATATTGTAGCCTCATTAACTCCTAAAAATGCCAATTTCTACTTTATTTCAACATCAAGTAGTCCAACATGTTACCCTACTGGGCCAAGCTCCTCCCCAGCTCCAGCATCTCCTACCACAGTGTGTAAGCAGTTCAGAAGCAACGGCCTGTAACAATCTCTTTCTGTGTTAGTGACACCACAACCAGCTGCCGTTGCCCTCTCCCCAGCCCTGAGTCTCCTCCTCTCTGTTAACTCTGCCAAATCATCTAGCTGTTGCTTCTGTGTGGTCCCCAAATGTTGGCACAGAGAGAAACACTGTGCTCAATGACTTCCTGTTGGATTTCCTTTCACAATTAGAGGGTTAGGAGACGCCAACTGACATTTATTCTTCAGGAATAAAAGCTGGTGTAAAACTAAAAGTTAAGAGTTTGAAGTAATTGCCACTCAGTTGTTGACTGCTTTGGTGACCCTAACATGTTTACCACTTGAAACTGCAGTTTTAGAAATTTTCAGTCACAGAATTAAAGAAAAATTGTTAATCTGTTATGCCACATAGCAATTAAATTTATATGAGTCTTTTTTGTACTCTTTTCACATAAAATCTCATATAAAGATGATAGCAGCTACCAATTTGAAGGTATCAGGTAAACAGGCATGCCACCACTACCCTCACACCAAAGAGAAGGTCAAGCTGAAACTACCAGACAGAACTGGAACAAGAACAAAACAGATTCCTGGCTCCACAAGATAGTTAAAGGAACTAGCACACTCAGCGTAGGCATTAGGGAGACGAAACTATAGAAACTCATTAATCAGCATTGGGACTAGGCCGTGAGGTAAACCAGTGAACATCTGCAGGCCTTTAGAGTAGAAGTTACATAGATTTATCTGGGGGAGTGGATAACACTGATCCTGAAGATCAGTTCAAGGTGTGTCTTCAAGTCAGAAACCAATGAATTTGGCCATGTGAAGTGTTAAATGAGAAAGATCAATCGTGCATGATGTGAGTCGCACAGGACAAGACAAGGTCCAGTTCCAGGGGTGCTGCAGTCACTAGTCCTCCTTCCTCGTATCGTTTCTTTCAGACTCTTCAATAACTGTATATGTAATGAGGACTAGGGAAACTGGGATTCGCTACCTCCCACCACCTTTCACTTCTTTTTGAACGTGAGTCTGTGCCCACTACCCAAACCTCTCCCCTGAAGCCAAATCTATTAAAAACTAAATTTCTCCAGTGCTCCACTGTTTCTCCTTGACATATCACAGCCTTCTGGGCCTCACCCTTCCACCTACCTAGTACTGTGGTGGCTCAGGGCCTCTGTGTCTAACTAGACCTCAAATCCTAGCTTCTCTTGTTTAAGCCAGCACTATGGCCAACCATGTGTTATGCTAATAGCAACCTTGGCTTCTCCTCTGCAGTCACTTAGGCTACGATGGGATGGCTAAAGAGGAGAGATTATTTAAGAAATAACTGCATTAGGCCGGGAGT
Organism: Petromus typicus; assembly: GCA_004026965.1. Taxonomy (NCBI): domain Eukaryota; kingdom Metazoa; phylum Chordata; class Mammalia; order Rodentia; family Petromuridae; genus Petromus; species Petromus typicus. The sequence continues at coordinate 221,788 of PVIR01000109.1, read as the reverse complement.
TTAGCCCAGTGGTTCAAGCGCCTGTCTTGCAAGTGCAAGGACCCGGTTTCGATCCTCGGTAACCACATATCATCCTGGGCATGGAGACTCACACCCAGCAGCAACCAGTACCACATACCACAATGCCACGCATGGGGGCTCACACCTGTAATCCCAGCACTCGGGAGGCAGAGGCAGGAGGATTGCTGTGATGTGAGTTGGAGGCTGAGCTCAGGGCCAGCCTGAAATACAAAGCAAGATCCTGTCTCAAAAAACCTAAAATAAAAAAGAAAGAAAGAACTGCATTTATAAGCAAAACAAAAGACCCTGAAGACGGAGCAGAGCATGGAGACTCTCAGGGTGCCTGGCATCTAGTACCAAGTGGGTACTTTCATCCCCACTCCACACTCTCATGTAGACCAGAAGATTCTGTTAAAATTCAGATCTCCGCTGCTCTGCACACAGAGCACACAAAGAATGACCAAAATACGCAGTGACTGTTTAAATTTTTTAAAATGTAAAACAGACTCATTACTATTAACTGCCTTCCATATACTTCCCTGTCACTTCAAACACATTTATCCTATCATTACTGCTACTTTCTGAAGCAATTCCGGAAGTCCACTTTGCTGGGTGTCTTTACGACTCAGAAAAAAATACAGTGACTATTGCTCCTGAGTGCCACTCAGCAGAGAGGTGGCTCAAATGAACATAGTAGTGTGTTTTCATTCACCTTATCCAGCCAGTCTGGAGCACTGTGACTTCTGGCTCTTCCCTATATCAAAATGACTATGAAAAGCAGACACGAAGCCGTTCGGGACAACAAGGCAGCCATGACAGAGCAACTACAGACACACACACACACACACACACACACACACACACACACACAAAAGACTTCTAGAATCACTTCAAAAAGTGGCAAGAATGATGGGATAAGTGTGCTCGATGCAAGGAGAAATGTTTGGAGAAAGAATGGTGGCAATGTGTCTTCTACTATAGGAAAATTTTTTTAAAGTTTAAACATTCATTAAATTATTCAATCACAGCATCCTGTTTTAATATTCCAGAGGAGAAACAAAGGAAATTAGTTATAGAAAAATTCAAACAGCATAGAAAAATTTCTGTACTTTGCAATTCTTATTCCTAGACAAAAGAATTTTATCTTAAAAGGGCTGGCTCTATTTCATAGGTCTCTGGTCTATATGATAGATGTAAATCTGAGCAGACATTTAGATATCAAAGGTGCAGTTCTGTTTCATAGCTCATACCTTATTCTAGCTATCTAGAAACCCCTTTATTTTTAAATTCAAATCTTTATTGGTACACTATGAATACACATCATCACCTAATTCAACATTGAGAGTTTGTACGAGAATATGACCCGACTTGATTCTCATTTTCTCCCCTTCCCCAACCTGCCCTACAACCCCCACCCTCTATGTACACAAGCTTTGTTTCCTTTTTTAAATTTCTATCACATTCTTTTTCGCCTCATTATTTACCCCTACACCCTTTTTCCTTTTAAATATTTTCTATTTCAACTATATGGGAAAGAATTTTTACCAGTTGTTTCTTAGACAAAGGGCTACTATCTAGAATATATAAAGAGCTTGAAAAAATCAGCCCACCCAAATTTAAAGACACAGTCCAAAAATGGGCATCTGAAATGAACAGATACTTTTCAGAAGAAAAGAAGTAAGAGCAGCTAAGAAATATATGAAGAAATGTTCAACATGACTGGTCGTTTGAGAGATGCAGATGAAAACAACACTGAAATTTCATCTCACTCCACAAAGAATGGCTGCTATTTCAGAATTAGCCAGCAACAACTGCTGATGAGGCTGTGGAGAAAAAGGAATCCATCTCCACTGCTGGAAAGAGAGTAGACTCATACAGCCTCTGTGGAAATCAGTGTGGAGATTCCTCAAAAAGCTAGGATTGGAGGTCCCATTTGACCTGGCCATTGCTCTGCTAGGTATATACACAAAAGAATTTAAAAATTCATAGAAATCCCTTTTTAATGAGACAGAATACATAATTTTACATTTTATATTCAAATTTTCTCCTTATTTAAAACTTTCTATGCTGCTTGTAGGTACAGTATCCAGGTATATGTCCTACATGTTGGGATGAACTATCCACATCTCTAGTGACTGACACAATATGTGAGGTCTCTGTCATTGTGGCTTCTGTAGTAGTGTAACCATGTGGTCACTGAGGATTCTTTGTGTTCCGACTGTCTCGCTCCGTCTTTGGGTCATATCCTACCACCACTTCTGATGTCTTCAGACCTCATCCTGTTTTCCGGTTGCATATATCTCACATCTGCCTGGCACTTGAGAGACTTCTCCAAAAAACCATCCATGTTTCTAGATGGTGCATCAATTCCTATGCTCTTGGAGTCACCAAACCTATCTAAAGGTCAGTCATTCCTTTGTCAGGATTCTACCATAAAAGAGAATCAAAATACTGGCTATTTTTGTCCTTCTTTAGGCTGCATGTTTCTTTGACAAGCTAGGCTTTTCTCTTCTTAAGGACAAAAAAATGCCCTTCACGGTGTGGTTTCCCTGTAATTCTGTGCTTCCATGGTATAAATTACCTGACCATTTCAAACTGAATATTTGCTTTAGGTGTTCTGAAAAAAAAAAATCCTCTCAATCAAGTCATCTATTTTTAATGTTCCAAGGTGCCTGCTTTCAAACTACAAAATAAAAAATCTATTTTTAAATTCAAAACCATTGTGCCCCGGTTTGTAGCAAGCTTCTTCTTTCTTCATGAAACTATGAATGTTACTGCTGCAGCAGCTTGGAGAATTAAGAACTGAGGATAACTAAAACTGAAATACACTGATCTGCTGGCTTACAATTGGTATCTAGAATTTCTGGCAACAAAATTAGTGTCTGGAATTTTTCCTAGGCCTCCGTTTTCTTCTCAGTGGTACAGCCATCCTACCACACAGTTGTAATCATCTACCAGCCTGCACCCGAGGATAAGAGCAAAGAGTAAACTCTGGCCTCCCAAGAGTCTTCCTACCAATAAGGGACCAGAGGACTCACACAGGGTCTTTGTCCTACTTAAACCATCTGGGGTTGTCTGACAGAAAAGCACTACTTAGTTCCACTGGAAGTGGGCAATACTGCAATAAAAAAATGAATATTCCATAAGAATATGCTAAAAAAATACACATATGTGAGTTCTGTTATACACAGTAAACTGAAATGAAAATAAAATTCATACTGGAATAATAAGTATATGAGATTAAAGTCTTTGTACTTTATAGAGAAAGAAAATGTACTACTCAAGAAAGAATTGTTATAAAGTATTAGAAAAAAAATCCAACAAGGTTCAGAGTTTTTATTTTCTACAATTAAAAGACCAATTCAATCTGAGAGCTATCCCAAGGGTTAGGGCTGAAGAGTGTTACCTGATAAACTCTGGACTCTAAAGAGATCCCCTCTTTTATTGAATACCTGCTAAGTGCCCTTGATTTAATCTTAATTACTCACTCAGTTCTCACAACATCCCTGCAAAGTGTGTACTTTTGGCTCCATTATCAAAGGCAGGGAGATGACGGCCTCAAGGCACCAGCAGAGCTGCAGTAGGCCTCATTGCTGATATGAAAACAGTTCTCTCAGTGTGTAACTGAAAGAAAGTTCATGGAATTGCTTCAAAATCTTCCTCCGGGGAGTGAAGAATCAAACACCTGCTCCCTCACCTGACAGTGCAGGGCTGGGAGGAATCACTCTTTCATCTTTAAACTGAGTCTTTACACAGAGAGCTCAGGGCCTTTACTGAAGGTTTAGTAGTGTGTGACTCCTGCTCACGCCAGCTGGGCCTTCGCTCCATTGACTGGTACCTAGGCAGCCGTACAATTGAAAATCTGCCCCTTCAGAGAAAGTACCACAGCAGGGTGTGAAGGGACCTGAGAGAAGAACACTTCTCTTTCAGCAGAGCAGTTCAAGGCGACCCCTCACCTCAGGCGTCAGGCAGTCTAGGAAAGAAACTACTGTTGAAAGCAAAGGAGAAACAGAAAGAACTAGCCAAAATAGTGACATGCAGTGGAGGGTTTTTTTTTTTTTTTTTTTCTTCCTTTTGGCCTTTCCCTTTCACAGGAAATTGTGTGCCACTGTGTCCTCTTTCCCTAAAGTTCATTTTAAATACACTTTGGCAGTTTGAGTGGATTTTTAAATGCTATTTGATTTTTATGTTTTTAAGTGATTTAAAAGGTGCCACTAGAAAATGCTTCTCTGTGGCATGTTACTCTTGAAGATCCACTGGGGAGCAAAGATAATACCAGCTTTTCATGCTGTGCTCTTTACTTTCTTGAGTCTTACAATACCCCTCAGAGGTTGGCTGAAGTCAGATTTTATTTTTTTCATTTACAGGCTGAAGCAGAGTTGAGCTTAGAAAGATGTTAAATGCCACATCAGAAGTGTGTAAAACATACAGAAATATATGACTTAGATCTCCATCCAGGGCAAAATACAATAAATCAGTATCTCTGGAGGGTGTATCTAGATGTGTCAAGAGGTGATTTTTATTTTTTTTTAATTTTTAATTTTCTTGAAAAACAAGACTTTTTTGATCTAATATATTTGTGTAATCACCCATACTAAATGTACATCCTGGGGCAAAATATCCGCATTGAGAGCTCTGTGACATCTTCCAATAATGACAATAAAAGCGTTCGACACAGTGTTATTTCATCTTGTAACTTTGGTTTAGTTAGGGTCCATTTACATTAACAAAACACATCTGGGAAGTGCCATTAAATAAGAGCATCTCTGTTTTATTTAATATAAAATCAAGAGACCATTTTCTTTATGTAAATGTACTGCTAAAGTATTTCACAGCTACTCACATGCATGAGGAGGATCAAAAGTTGAAGGCCAGCCTGGGTATCACATTGAGATTCCATTGTAAAAATTAATGAATGAATTACCACCAAAGAAAGAAAAAGGCATGGAACAGAGCGTGAGGGAGACACTTTCTCACTCGACTTTGCCTTTTCGGTCAATAGTTATTTTAAAGTGGATCACTTCTTCCCAGATCATTTCTCTGCTCCAGTTGTTTGGTCTATTATACTGCCTCTTCTCCTGTTAATTTGATTACATTTCCTCAGCAAACAGAAAGAGCAATTAAATTACTGGGTACTGTGTAAAGACAGGAAGATAAAAATTAGAGCAAAGTTCCTGTCCTGAGCAATTCTCTATCTACTAATGAAAAGGCAGGAAAGGAACCAAACAAAGCAAGGCAGGCAGACAAGACAAGCCCAGAGGAGGAACCTCCAAAATCACAGGCCGAAGAAGGAAGCTACGCAGAGGAGGAGGTATGACTCAGCGCTCTCTGGCCTCTTTAGTCCTCTTTCAAGTTAGACTTTGACACAATAAATTTTAAATAATTTATTTAAGCAGGTCCATGCGTGTCTCCTGCCTTGGACATCAGAACGGCAGGCTTGCTTGCCTCTGGACTCCAACAGTCCCCTCTATCACTAATCAGCTTTCAGTTTTGAAGAGAGACGTGGACCGCACTTAGCCTGTCACTGTTGCCCCAGGATCTCTAGGCTGCAGGTGATCTGTTATGGAAACTCCAACGGTAGATTCCCGAATATATGTATTTAGACTCAACTTGGATTAATACATATAAAATTGAGAAGCATGGACGGTAGTCAGCAGTATCTAGCCATTTATTCATGTTTCTGAGCACTTACTCTCTTTTCCCACACATGTTTTTATGGAAGGATGCAGCTGAGAATACCTACCAGTAAGACAGCTTTGAACTCAATGTGCCTGGGACTTACAGGTGTTAGACAGAAACCATGGCATTTGTTTAAGGCAGCAGCAAGAACCACCTTTTCTACAAGTAGTGTTACGATCTAGTACTAAAATGGCCTCTAAAGCCTCAAGTGCTGGACTGTCGTTGGATTGTGGGGTGGTGTATCTGGTTTGCTATTGGGAGGCAGAGTTTAGTTGAGGAGATAAGTTTTGCGACCATGGCAAGGAAAGTTTTATTTCCCTCCCCAGTTCCTCCTTTTAGGTTCTGTTTCCTGTTGCTTTTCCAAAAGCAGTTCTCCTCCATAATCTCCCCCAATGCTGTTTCTTCTTTGGAGCCCATACAACTTGGACTGAAATGAGATCCAAAATTAACCTCTCTTCTTTAAGTTGTGATTGTTGGATATTTTATTCCAGCACAGAGGAAAGTGACTAAAACAAGTGTCAAACATTGAATGCTGTCTTGATGGAAGCTTTGCTACATGTTCCCCTAGACTAAGAAATGCTTGACCCATGGGGGCCTCCCACCTCCCTACCTTTCCTGAAACTCCTTCACATTCCAATAAAGAGAGACTGAGTCTGCTGAGTACTATCACTTATATCCTGGTGGTAAAGAGGAGCTTGAATATATGGGTGCTGTATGTATCACAGGAGAGAGAGTCAGTGCCAGAGTCCCGCTCAGTGGTCTCTGATCTCTTGCTCAGTGCTACAGTGCATGATGAGAAGAAAGACTTAGAGATAGAATTAAATAGACAAAGATACTGAAAGCCAGGATGACCGTGGCACATGTAAGCAAGGCTGAGCAAGCAAAGGTCTTGAACATCCCGAACTGTCAATATTTATTGCTGACATCATGGTTTAGATAGAGGTAAAGGGGCTAGGTGACAGGACATTCCGTTTCTAAGAATATGTTGCTGACAAAGGCAAGGTGTGTAAAGGAAAAGACAAAGCATTCTTGAATTAGCAGTGGAACAGACTAAATATAAGTTGTGGTTAATCATTAATCTTACCTTTTCAGTAAGGAAAATTATAATTCTGGGAATGGAATTTGGATGAGAGCCACTTTGACCTTAGCACGTAGGCTTTGAGTGGACTCACTTCTTAAAACAAGCCAATTGTAGGCTTAACTTTTTACAGCCTGCACTGCTTATAGCCTAATTTGGGCATAATCAATGGGACAGTCTCCCACAAGTCAGTGCTTACATAATTTAAACAACATGTTAAAAGCCATCCTGAAATTATGTGGCATTAACTTAGGAGAAGAATTTCTTGTTCAAGAAAAAAGTTCTAAAAACAAAGCAAGTGAAAATGATACATGAAGAAGAAAGAAGAGAAAAGAACTCATTCTGTAAAACAGAAGCAGCAGATATCTGAAGAAAAAATCTGACCATTACCACTCTTATCATAATTACTACCTATAATTTATTTTGTAGTTTGTGCAGTGTATTATGGTTGATACTTAAAATAAATCTTTGTTACTCACAGGGAAGAAAGTTTTCATTTTATTCTCATGATAAAAATGTTAAATCAAATATGTTGGTCAAGGTCACACAACCAGTATGTGGCAGAGCTGAGGTGAATGTCCATGTCTACTAGTTCTTAAAATCACACTAGGCTGGTGAAAGCTGAATAAGTTAATAAATAAATGAATGGCTTGTGAGTGGGAGGAATCTGTCTAATTCACTGGCCTTATGAAATCATTTGAAAGTGGAAGAAATTAAAAGTAAAGTGAAGTGAAATGAATTTTCTGAAGAGAGAATTTCAGAAGAAAGGCAGATTTTAGGAACTATCCCTATAGAACCAGTCAAAATTGTCTCACTTCCTTCTCTCCTATAATTGCCTGCAGAGCATTGGCAAGAAATGACAGAGAAGCTTCAAAAACTCTTCTGTATCAGCTGTCTCCTTGAATTACAGAGCTTCAAGAACACGGGAAAAAGATTAATAAATAATTTTAGTCAATTGCAATGATTTCTCTTATCGTAGCAAATAGTATTGTATTATGGTTGTACAAAGTGTTAGCATTTTGACTAACTGGTTAAACTCCTGAGACTATAAATATTTCAAAATAAAAACATAAAAATGGGTAGATGCTTCAATGGGTAGAGAGATATTCTAAGACTTCATTCCAGAAGATTCTCATTCAATAAATTTGCAGTGGGATTCAAAAGCCCACACTTTCTTCCCCAGAACTTTGGGTGATTCTGATGTACAGGTAGAGTAAGTGAATAATGAAAAAAAGAAGAATTATGCTCTGATTATGACATTACTTGAAATGATGCAATTAGGGACTTAGTATCATGCTTTCATCTGTCCTGCTCCTGAATCCTCACCCTTTTCTGACTGAATACTTACTTTTCCATTCTCTTACTTACTCTCTTCCACTACCTCCGCTGTCAAAGACAACACATCAGTAATTAGTTTCCCAGTTTCTGGGTCTCCATCATGATTTCACTGATACATATTTTGGTAAATAGAAATAAACAACAAAAATCTTTAATATAAACAAAAGTTTAAATGCTCAGGATCATATTCTGATCTAGTCCATACAAGAACAAATAGAAAAATGGATTTTAGGACTCCGATATAAAATTTTAAAAACATAATTGAGAAGTCCATTATCACCTGTTATTAAGCGGGCAAGTAGCCTAAAAGAAAAGAAAGTTTGTTAGAAATGCAACCATCTGGATCCTAGGTTTCTCCAGACTCTTCTTCAGTAAGTCTAGAATGGGGTCCGGAAATCTACATTCACGAATATTATGTGCTGTTCACTTTTTTAAAATCTCAGTCTATGACTCAGTGTGGTTCAATCAGCAGCTAAGCCTGAAAGAGTATTTCAGACAAATTTCTGAAAGTTTTTTGGAGGATTTATAGAGAATAAAAGGTAGGAGAAGGTAGCTCAAGAAAAAAATGGAGAAGAGGAATCAATAAAACTTTCGTCCGTGTAACACCTTTCCTCAGGACTGACTTTGCTTTCTGGAAGGAACTGAATGAAGATGGAGGTGTCTTCACTCCCAGCTGCAAGACTCTCTCTGCTTTTCTGCATGAACACGGCACAGGGGAGGACAGAGCATGTCATTCTCACCGAATAAGAGAGCTAAAATTGGCTCAGGTGTGAAATAACTAAGATATAAATCGAGCATAGACACACTATTCAGTTTAGAAAAACAAAAAAAGTTTTCTTTTCACATTCATGCTTTCTCTCAGAGGCTGAGAACTATGAGTGAGTGCTTTTCACTGTCCCATTGTTGCTACAAACAATAACTGCCAGAAGCAGGTTCATATGACAACAGGAACCTGTTCAAAAGTAGGAAATGAAGAGAACATGTTAGAAAGTAAGGAATGATTAAGTAGTTTCATTTTAAGGCTCATCCAAAAGTCTTGTCCATCCCGTTTATTCTTTCATAAATTTCATATACTTACCAGATAAAAAAATTGAAACAAGCATGATGTGTCATTATTTCTCTTGCATTTTACACATTTTCTTTGTAGTGTCTCTTCAGTCAAAAGATAGAAATCACACAGTTATGTGAACAAGGAAAATTTGATCTAAAGAAATCTCAATAAGGGATGGAAATCATAAGTTATTAAGAAAAAGGGGTGGAAGGAGAAACCCAAAAAGGTTATCTGAGGAGTTCTGAGGGAGAGTTCTCAAGAAAGAAACAATTTTAAGGGAGAAGATCTTCCCCAAAACTGGACTTCAAATCTCACTGGAGAATGAAGAGTCCAAGCTTCTTGGATGGTGGAAAATCTCACAAGTTTATTCTGGACTAGGATCGCTAGGTGTCAAGTAGACCAGTTGAGAACTTCCTACTGACATATTGATGAAGCTCACTGCAAGCTGCCTACTTAGGCCGATGACTTGCTGCGAGGCATGCTGGGGCAGCAGCTGAACTTCCGGGAAAGCCACCTGGAGAGGCCAGGCCAAAAGAGGGTTATTGCTGATTTACTGGGAAATAACCTGGAGAGGCGATGGAATTTGTGAGCTGCCCTCAGGAGTACCGTGGAACTGCTTGCTGGAAACTGCCCAAGGTGGGGACTGCACTGAGGAAGGCTGGGGAAGTGCCAGTTGTTGATGGATGCCAGCACACTGCTGGGAAAAAGGAGAGGAAATGTCTTCTCAACTAGAAGAGCACACCCAAACCTAGACGACAGAAAACCTCACTATCCCCAGTGTGTCTCTTCTCTGTGTTTCACTGGCACTGTTTAACAAGGTTCACTGTGTTAAAATAACAGAATGGAGATGAGAGTCCATCAATTGCTGATACCATTCCCTGTTTTTCATTTTATATATGACATATACATATGAAAAAGTATCATTTTCCTGAGAAAGTTAAAACTGTTATTTGAATCACCATTCGGATGAAAAGTTTTGTACTTTCCCTTTTGTATTTGTAAAGTATCTCCACTTTCATTCTGGTGAAATATCTGCACTACTAGAAAAACACTTCTTGTTTGTGCCCCACTGACATTACTTCCTAAGTCTGTTTAGTTGAAATAGGATGGAAATGATGCTACAAAATCTTCAGATGCTGTTTCCAATTTTGCTCTTCAGAATGAGGCACTTGAAAGGCGCATGATCCCCACAGATAGAAGATGTACATACAGCAAACACAGGCCCATCTGTCCCAGACTCATTTTATTCTCCTTCTTTTCCAATAAATTGCTTCTTTTGATTAATTTTTAATTAATAACCTATTATTAGTTGGATTTTTTGTAAAAATACAAATGATAAATTCAAAAGTATTGTACACTAAGTAATTAAACCATTATTGCGCTAGCAAAAGCAAATAAATGAATGGTATAGACTGACAATATAAGTGAAGAACATTTTTCTGTAAGGAGTCAAATAGTACATATTTTAGGCTTCTGGGCCATGTGAGCTTATTGTAAGGATTCAACTACACCTGGTAGCATGAATGCAGTCATCAGTAATATCTTACATTAAAACTACAAAAACAGGTGGCAGTCAGAATGATTCATGTGAAGCAAATTGCCAACACATAAAGAAGCAGTAAAAGAATTAGATGAAGAGTGAAGAGATATGTAACATTATCTAAAGGCTCTAAAAATTCATTCTTTTCACAATAACTTTTCCTGAAATTTTCCTAAAGATGATGTAGCAGAGAAAGCCACAAAGATCAAGTTAGAACAACTTAGGACCTGCTGCCTCACTTTTCTTCTTTGTAAGCTCGAGATACTATCTTAATCATTAGTCTTCATGAAAGATAAACAATATAAAGCTACATTCTAGGTGTTCATAATTGTTCTATACTCTTTAGATCTCAATTTCCTGTCTTTTATTAAGCAATCTGTACTACCAAAGTTCTAAGATCCTCTCCAAGTTTAATAGATTATGGTTGAGTCCCTGAGTTCTGGAAATGTTCAATACAGGCTATGTGCTATTATCTGATGATGTGGTGAGGGCCTTCTTATCTATCATCACAACACATCAAAAAATTTTTATTTTTCCTAGTGCAAAAAAATCACAAGGGAAAATTTTGAGGTCTTCCACTGAACTGAGCATAAAACAATGGTTCTCAGTAGGAGATAGGGAAGACAAGACTTATTGCTACCATAACTCCTGGATGTTTCCAAGGTTTGGAGATCAACTAGCATTGAATGGGAAGGAGCCAGGGATGATAAACTTCTAGACTGTAAGCAAAATCATGCATAGCAAATTATCACTATGTTCTGCATTGATATTTATCTTCCATTGTCCATGTATACAAATTTAAATTTCCTTGCAATTTTCTGAACTTACAATATATTTTGTTTTATATATAAACAGAAGGCATTTTAAAGTCTTTTAGTATGCAGTAGGTTTCCCCTAAATGTAAATATATGTAAATTGATGATATATTTTACTTTGTTTTTAACACTTCTTTATTAAAAATCATAGAATTTCAAGATACCACATCACTGATGTCAATGTCAGTTATGACATTTTACTCATGAATCTAATACACTTGCATTAGTTTCAATCATATCCCCAGTGTTTCTGTACATATAAGCATATATTGTTTGTCCGATATAGTTGTCACATTTATTCATATATACTTCAGTTAGAAAGAATTCTTATTCTTCTTTAACCACTAGAGAAAACATAAGTGTCTATAAAATATGCATACAAGATTCTAATACACTATTGTGATCTTATATTCAGGTTACTGGATGTTGCCTAGCATCTAACAAAATTGAAGATTCCCCAACAAATTACCCTAAGTAATGAATGTCCTAGATTTCTTTTCATTCATGACAAATTTTTTTTAAAAGAAAACAATACAACTTTGCTCCAAGATTTGTAGGGCATATATTATAGATTGTCACTGAATATTTTATGCGTCCATATTATTACTGATAGAACAACACTGTAAATAAACCACTTCCTATTACAAACTATTAAAACTGTTTGTTTTCATTATGATTCAAAAGAGTGGATTCTATAGACTCCTTCAGGGTAGAAGGATATCAATACCTCCCTGGGTGAGAACAATAAAGTCATACTCACCTTGTCCCCTGCACTTACTCTTACGAGGACAAGCTGAGATGCTGTGACACTAAGAGACAACTGGAAAGAAGCCAGTAATAGCTGGCATCATCCTACAGTGTCCACCAGGGAAGTATCAGTGCTCCCTTGTGCAGTAATTCTTAGAGAATTATTAGCCATCTTCCCTTCAGTGGTTGTATGCACATAGCTTGCCTAGGTGAACCATGTAGAGTGGTTTCTCAGCCACTTGAAAAGTTCCCTTGCAAAAAGGCCCCTTGCAAAAACAGAACTCTAAGCAAAATTTCTTCTGTTCCACTTTTATTTGAAACAGAATGAGAGAAGTTCTTCAAATATGCTAAGGATGACATTCCAACTTTTTTTGCCCCAAGTGAAATAAGCCAGACACAGAAAACAAATAATAACAATGCATACACGTAAGACAAACAACTTACATGTGGAATCCAAAACAGTCAAATTAATAGAAGACAGCAAAATGGTAATAGGCGAGGATGCAAAGGAAAGGAAATGGTAAGATGTTGGCCAAATAAAAAAGTAGAAGGGACACTGTTGTTAGACAAAAGGAAGTGGATAAAAGGGAGAGGGAAGGATATAAAGGCAATTAATAGAGAGTAGATACAATTAAAATACATTATATGCATTGGAATCCTTAAAAAACATAAAACTAGGTGGGGAGTGAGGCAAAGAAAGTGAAGGGAGTGAATATGATCAAGGTATGTTATGTGCATGCACAAACCCACCACAGTGAAACCCACCGATCTATATAATCAATGCGAACTAAGAAAAGATGTGAAACAAACAAGATCATCAAGAGGCAAAATGACAAAGGTCACAGTTTCAGTTAGGCAACCACATGCCATAATGAATACAATACTTACAATCTGCTAGAAGGGTAGATTCTACGTGATAAGTTCACATAATGAGATAGGAGTCAGGAAGAAACTGGGAGAGATGACAGATGTGTTTACAGCCTGGTGACAGGGGTTTCACAGTATGTCCTTAGCCTCTGCTTCACAAAGTCTCCCACATGGGAAGTAAGAAGCTTTTGGTTCTTCATCCAGTTCCCCCCCCACCCACCTTGGTACTGAGGATTGAACTCAGGATCTTGCTCTTGTAAGGTACTTACAGTGCCCAGACCCCAGAAAATTCTCAATAAAGTATTTTTTTCAGTGCTTTCATGCCAAAGGAAGTACCCAAAGACTCTTTCAAGTAAAATGATAGTAAAATATAAATTAATCTTATTTGAAAGTACCCAAACGCTCACTAAGAAGTCCAAAGTAATGAGTATAGAAAACTTTAAATGAGCACTTTTAGAATTTGTACTTCTTCATTTGACTCATAGACAAACATGAATTTTTCCAAAAATCTTCTGTAAGACATTTTGGTAGCTCCTTCATGTTACCTGCAATGATTCAGACCAGCTTTAGAAATGTCATTTGTGTGCTTGCTTGACCATTATGAACAAACTTGCCCCTTATCTCAGGTGATAGGTTCAAGTAGCCAGGCCAATATTCTTTGAAGGACAGCTCCCTTGATACAAATTAAGTGAATAATTAACTGGGTTAATATTCACTTTAACTTACAAATTACCCCACGCTGGAGGCTACAAAATTTTTCTGAAATATTTCTAATTTTTAAATCTCTAGAATACTGACAACCTATAACAATCACAATTCAGAGCAACTCTTAAGTCTTAAAAACACTTGCTAAAGGATATACAGTTTGCTGATATGTAAAAATATCACCAATTTTACTGTTTTCCACTATCTCTTGGGCCTAGCAGAAAGTGTACTTGACATATGTAGTATGAGCATCTTTTGAAAAACACATAAATCTGGAGATATTGTGTTAGCCACACTGCTGAACTTGACTATGAAGAGAGAAACTGTTTGTTTCATTAGACTTTAATTATAGAAATGAAGTATTATGGATGACAAGAATTATGAAGATTGAAGCACAGTTCCAAGTCATCTCTTATTTAATCAAACTCCAGGAATCTTCCTCCTTCCTTTTCAATTGAGAAGACAGACTGTAACGCTTCTAGAGAGTCCATAGGGGACACCGTTCAACAACAAACTAGAGGAGAATGAGACATTGGTTGATGGATTTGCATGTGCCACCCCTAGAAACTGCCAGAAATGACTTGATGAAATTAATGGGGTTGTAGTGCTTCTGCATTTTTCATAAGAGAACAAGAGCCAGTGGTTTATTATAATTAAGATAGCCCTTTTCTAACCAAGCTGAGGAAATTCCCATGACTTCAGAGATTATCCTCATATACATCCTGTCCAAGATCCCACTTCTGAGCTCAGATCATCCAACTCAATATCTGACTCATCAGTTATATATCTCATACACACACACATATATACATACATACATATATATATATATATATACACACATATACATATATATATCTTCATGACTCAATACAAGCAAGTGGAATTTATTTCCCAAAGCTCTGGTCTCTTTCCATATCTAAAAGTGTAACACAGCCACCTAAGCCAGTAGTTCGCACCCTCCACTGCTCAATTTTAGAATACCTGTTGAGTTTTAAAAACCCACTGATACCTAAGCTCCATGCAGACCAAACTTCATCCAGACCAAGCATCACTAAGAGTGGGGCTCAAGCCTGGGTTCTTCATAAAATCCAATGTGATCATAGTACTAGGTTGGAGAACTACCAAGTTTATGTCAGAAATCTAAAAGTCACCCATACATTTATGTCCTTATCCAGTTTCCATCTGAAGACAGTTGCTTCTACCTCTGACAGAGTTAATGAATCACTCTGCAGACTTCCTACCACTGCCAATGGCCTAACCCAATAACCATCACTCTTTGAGAAGACCAGTACAAGACCCCCCTTATTGTCTCTTTTCATCTTCCTGTGCTGACCTCCAACCAATTCCACCAACAAGTGGATTTTATTCATCTGTTTCCCACTATTTTGGGCTCTTTTCCTTTACTCATTACCTGGGTTATTACTACTTATACTTGCAATCCTAGTTTAAACACTTACAATTCTAGTTCAAACAGAATACTTCTCCTTTGTCAGAAATCCTCAAATTTAAGGTAGGTATATAACAGCCCACTTCTTAGTGCCACAGTATCTTAAATGCTTCATTTATTGTATTATCATAATTTAAATTTTTGAAATTTTAATAATAATGAAAGAGAGAAAGAAGGAAAGAAAGAAAAAGAAAGAAAGAAAGAAAGAAAGAAAGAAAGAAAGAAAGAAAGAAAGAAAGAAAGAAAAAGAAGAAAAAGAAAACCAAGTATTAGCTCATGGTTCCAGGGCTTGCTGCTCAAACACAAGATTCAATCCCAGGTACCCCCCCCAAAAAAGATAATGACAATTAAATAATTTATATAATAACTGAATTAATTTTATCCCTCTCACTCAAATCAAGGATTCGAAACTGATGATGGCGGAAGAGACAGAAGTGGAAAAGAAAAAGAATTCAAAATATCTGAACCAAAGGTTCTTTTGAAAGTAATCATAAGTAGAGCTAACATTTAAATGTATTGAGCACACTGCACCCTCACAATTATTCTGTAACTTTTAACTATTCATTTACTTATTCATTCAATAAACAATTTACTCATTGCTATATGTGCAATGCACTGGGCTATACTAGGCTGCACTCCCCTGGAACTACAGTATCAGGTTCACTGAGGCTAAGGGCTGGTGTCTTTGTGGTTCATAAGCTCCACAGGTGACTGAGATTCAGTTTAAGTTTTGAAACCCTGTTCGAGAACAAAGGTCTAACAAGGATCATATGAGAATACATAAATAACTTGACCTTTCCCTATACTTACTGAATCAGAATTTCCACTGGGTAAAGCCCAGGCAAGTGTAATTTTTAGAAATTCTACAAATGATTATGAAACTAGACATCTTTGAATAATAACCACTTTTTTTCAGATGCTTAGAATGTGGTCCACAGGGTAGCTACAAGGAATGAAATTTTGCATTAAACACAATCTCAGTAAAAAGAAATGGTATAATAAATGTGTACACACAACATTCAGATGGTCAGTGCATTAATATTGCATTGTATTGTCAATGGCTAGCACCGTGCTTCTTAGTACACAGCATAATGCCAGCCTTCAAATAAGTTGTGAATTATGCAATGCTATCATCACGTTTCCCTCAGAGACACTGCCTTTCCCAGGATAAATAAGAAGCTGGAGAAGATTTGGTGGGGTGGTCCAGGGACCACGTGAATCTCAGAAGGAGAGAGGATGGCTAAAGCCTAATTGCAATGCAACATCAGTTATAGATATTCTTGATGAAATTTTAATTTCTCATAATCCATAGGAAAAAGTTGAAAGTAGAGAAAAGTGATGACAGATTTTTTTGTAATGACACTGAACCTACTTTGAAAGTGAGGATAAAAATAAGTGGAAAGAGAAAAAAACCTTGTAACATTCTGTAGAATCTTTTGCGGTTTCTCAAATTAATAATAAGAATAATGAACATTTAAACCCTACCATATACATTGAGAATATTTATATACATGATCTCCTTTAAGCTAAACAATAATTCTATTAAGTAAATTCTATTATTCACTCATAAATTCATGCATTTAACAAATGTTGATACTATGCTGACCACAGATACTCACATAGTCCAAGGTGAGGCAGTGGAACTATGACAAGTTGGGTAAGCTTCCTGTTCCTCTGAAGATAAACAAAACAGAAATGTTTAGTAACTATGTGAACTGAAGACTTAAAGTAACTGATACATGGACAGGTTCACAACCAATAAGATATAAAGTCAGGAGCCCAACAGTCTACATAGGTTAATTGCAGAGCCATTATTCTTCATCACCATGCTAGCGGCTCAAAGATCAAAACCAAATATGAGCTAATTCACATCAGATTGTCAATACTGCAACAATTTTCCCGCCTCTATTTTTCATTCTCAACTATTCTTCCTCCTTGTTTTGGGGGGTTTTGTTTGTTTGTTTGTTTGTTTGTTTGTTTTGTGGTTAGTGAACACCCAAATTGCACAGCTAAGGGTTATTAGAAAACTTGGCAGCCCAGTCGAGTTTGGATTTGGCTTGTTGATTCTCTTGCACTTGGAAAGGTAGCTTGCTGATGGTAATCTTCTGGGAGTGACAGTCTCAAGCAGTTTCAAAGCAGTAAATGATACATAAAAAGGGGCTGTGTATTTCTTTCTGATTATTTTGCCTCATTCCCCACATGATATTGATCAAGTCAGGCCAGTCATATGGAAACAAAGATGACTTCCTGTATGTTTCTTTTTCCAGCCTGTGTTTTCTTCAGTCTTAGTCGCTAAGCACCAAGTGATGACAAGATACATTAGACACAAAACAGAGTTGGATGTCAAGAAAAATGTGGACTGGAAATAAAGCTAAGTGTTTTGTAAATCAGCATAATCTGCTTGGAGAGTCTGGAAAGATTCTAAGAGCCATCATCTTCTAACAACCAAAGGAAATCCCTTTAGAGAACTAAGTGAATGTACACACATAAATTCATCACATGTTCCTCCAGATCTGGGTTCTCAACCTTATCAGTATTGACACACTGGACCAGATAATTCTGTGTCAGTCATCAGAGGCTATGCTCTGTGTCCTAGAGAATGTTGGCAGCATCCCTGACCTCTGCCAGCAACACTCAATCAGTTATCATAACTAAAAAGGTCTTCAGACATTGCCAAGTATCCTGCAGAAACAAAACCATCCCATTTGAACACCGTTGCTCTTCACACACCTAGAAATAATTCTATCATGATATGAAGACTTAGAGCTGGGACTTGTAACTACGAATGTAACGGGAAAATTGTGTTGTACATGACCATGTGGAAGGGTAGTTACAGAATCTCTGTTCACACAAACCAACTGTAAACTTGAAGTCTACCACAATACTAGCAGCAAGGCTTTAAACGTGAAATAATATTACAGGTTCATTTTGACCATTTAGTAAGATAAGGTTTATAAAAGCACTTAGTATATTGCTTAACACTGAGTAAGTATTCTTCAACTGTCTGGTCTTACTGTTTTAGAAGGCTCTGCTAATAATGTTTTCTTTGTCTGTATTTTCTTATACTGCATATGTTCATGCAACTACATGGGTACACAAGTGTTTATAAATGCAGGACAGTGAAACATGCCAATCCCATGTCTCACCAAGTGCTTGAGAGAGGCTATGTTGGGTGGGGGAGGGCAGAAAGAAGTGTGACTTGCACCATAACACAAAGCAGATGTTAGTCTGTTTGATAATTTTTTGGCAGGTTAAAAAAAGCGGAGTTAAGTAAACAATATCTGGCATGTTTGAAGAATAAGGTAATCAAATGTTATAACTAATAGAGTGTTAGCGTACAAAACCAAACATGGATTATCAATTCTAAAACATGTAAAAATACATCTAAATGCATTTAACACTAAAGCTTACTAAGATGAGTAATTCATCTTATTTCAACAATTATAAATCACTCTTTTCTTAGCTCTCTGCTAAACCTAGATTTATTTATGATGAAATTTTAGGAACTTACAGTTAAGATAATGGTTTTAAACATCTTTTCAGAGGTGTGAAAGATGGAAGACTATATATATTACACATCATGATCAGAAGGTGCTTTGGAAAGTATTCCTGGCATCTACTTATTTCCATCACATTTGCCTCTTTCATAGAATTTAGAATATAGAGTACAGAATATACACTCCTTCTTCCATAATTTAACCTCTTAATATCAAAAGCTAAAAAGCTCTTTTATAAGTCTAAATTACTTTTCTTCTATCATTTTAGAAGATAATTCCCTACCATAAATTTAATAAAAAATTAATTCCTTTTCAGGGCCCAGTGATATCTCCATTTTGTCCAAAGAGTAGTTGGTCGTTTCCACAGGAAGCTGAGATGCTGGGTTTAAGTTATATAGTTATCAGCTGTTCTCTGCAAACAGAAAATAAGTTGGGTGTTTCTATACAGCAGTCCTACGTACAACAGAATTCAGCGTCTCCAACCTTTCATTCAGCCTGCCCTTTGCAAGGAAACCCATCCTGGCTCTTTGATCATCTCACCTGAACTGTTTTATATTGAATCCTTAGATCTTTCTTTCAATATTCTTCTTCAGATGTGATATCTGAAAAAAACAAAGGAAGGAAGATTAAAATGTAGCTATTTTATAACTTTTCCACTAAATATTTATTATCATTATGTACTATCAGTAGTGAACACTTGGTTATTCAAGGTGTTCTGCATCCACAGCTGTAGAATTTTTCCATTTTAATATAAAGACTCACTCCGTGAACTGTATGCAGACAATGATGAGCATGTATATTCCAGTGTTTTGAAATTCTGCCCTTCTCCTTCATGTGCTCACTCTTCTTTCTTGAGACTTTCCCTGTCCCATAAGTATTATTTTTTCACAAATATCTCTTCATCTGACACAGTACTGACAGAGTCAACTTCAAATATAATTTCTTCACAGTAGTAAACAAGTCAATTGCAGCATCTGAAAATTACCCCTTAAACTTTTTCTTCCATGTCTCACGTTTTATGATGATGATCACCACAAAATAAGACAATAAACTATAACTTCCTCAATAAAAACTCATAACCTTTTAGAGATTTAGTCTGTCATAATTTAGGATTCAAAATAATCCATGCAAAAAGAGAGAGCTAGTTCATGGATTTTTTCAGAATTGAATAGTGACTTGAAATTATTTCATTTGTACCAAATGAAGAGAAGAGCTATTCAAATGGTCTCAGAGACAACATAGAGCCTTTATAAATGTAAACATACATATATAAAGCAGGTGTAGTTTCATTTTTTTTTAATTTTTTTAAAATTTTACTCTTTATTGGTACATTACATACACACATCATGATTGCACTCCATAATGGGGATTTGTACCAGTATAAGACACAACTTTTAGTCCAATTTTTTTCTATTTACCAACATAACATGTAGGCACCCACAAATGCACTGCTTAACAGAAATCTCAAAACTAAATTCAATGGTAAATATGCTTTGCTATATCTATCCCATACACTAATGAAACCTAGAAGATGGATTTTAATTTGCACAGTGTCAGATATTCTTTGAATCATACATCTAAACTTTTAAGTGTTAAAATTTCAAAAACAAACAAAATCTAGTTAATAAATTTACTTTTACAGTACTATGAATTTGCAAATTTGAAACTATGATATATATTCTTCACTTAAGCAAAATAAATAAATATATTAAGAGTAATGGGAGCCAATTCTTTCACAATCAGAGAAGGGAAAGAAAAAGACTACAATGTGGTCTAATTTATAATACTAGAATTAGAAATATCAGCATAGATGCCAAAGAAGGGAAGAGTGAGTGAGAGCATGTGTATGCATGTGCACACACACACACACACACATACACACACACATACACACACACATACACACACACATACACACACACATACACACATACACACATACACACACACATACACACACACATACACACACACACATACACACACACACATACACACACACACACACACACACACACACACACTTTGTTTCCCAGCTGAACATACTAAGAGGGCCCCGATAGCCAAGAGCACCCCCAGTATCAGATCTCAGTTTCTGAATCAGGGGTAATTTGGGACCAGAGGGCAGGAACTATAAGATGGGCCTCAATGAGAGTCTCATATCTTTTTGAAAGTCTCAAAAAAGGATGTGACTTGATAAAAATATAATGGAGACAGCTGGAAAATGATTTTACATGAAAAATCTGGGAGTCTGAGCATCAAAATAAATTCTTACTATAGTGAGAATACTGAGTCACAGAAAATTCCATGAGTGCCACTTAATCAGATTGTTGAGGAGCATTTTTACCCTGTCAATTTCTAACACATATGAGAGCTGGAAAGACTGACATCCAAGGTCTCTGAATACTCATGGGGAAGGACAGGGCAGGCATCCTACAGTATTCTGGGCAAAAATGTGCTACCTGAATCCACTGGGGAATAACATCACCCAAATCCCCTTCGGAGAGCATTCTACAAAATAACAGATACATACTATTCAAAAATGTCAAGGTCAAGCAAAGACAGAAAGCTTTTTCCTGTTAAAGGAAACTAAAAAGATATGAGTACTAAATGGAATATATGTTTCTAGATTAGACCTGAAGCAAAGAAGAAATATTGTAAGGACATTCTGAGGAACATTGACATTTGAGTATGGAATCTGGATTTGCTAGTAATATTAAGAGTTGTTTACCAATTTTGATCAGTGTATTGTAACTAGAGTGTCCTTGGGACACATGCACTGACATAGTTAATAATAAAGCTGAGAAAGGCCTTCAAATCACTCTTGATTATTTCAAAAATTATATATTTGTACTTATATATATTCATCTGCATGGATGAGAATAAGTATATATATTTACATACACACCAAAGTGCACATGTACTTGACGTGCAGAGAATAATGCAAATATCTGCAAATATAAACAAACAGTTAAGAAATCTTGTGCCCTTTTTTGCCCAGTTTTGTAACCTTGAAATTATATCTAAGTTAAAAATTCTATAAAAGTATCACATCATGGGGTCAGGGATTTAGCTCATTGGTTCTGGCACCTGTCTTGCAAGCGCAAGGACACGGGTTCGATCCCCCAGTACTGGATGTGGAGACTCATGCCCAGCAGCAATCAGTACACATACCACAGTGCCGGGCATGGTGGCTCACGCCTGTTATCCCAGCACTCGGGAGGCAGAGGCAGGAGGATTGCTGTGATGTGAGTTGGAGGCTGAGCTCAGGGTCAGCCTGAACTACAAAGCGAGATCCTATCTCAAAAAAAAAAAATAGTATCACATCATATGGGAAAATTCAAAATACTGACAAAAAGAAAAATTAAATTTCATTACACCAATAACCTACTATGCTATGGTCATTTTTTGGTGGTTAAATCAATATACATAACACAGAAAGTCATAATACCAAGAATGTTTAACTTGTAAGTATAAATCAATGAGTTATTTATAATGATATTAATATCAATGGCATTCTTTTCAACTCTGCAGTTCAGATGGAAAAATATCTTGAGAAATGATATTCTAGTTAAGCATTGGGAATTTTTAGAATTCAAGTACTTATGTTTATACAAATACTTGAGATGTGTTTCAATCTACCAAATAAATGCAAAACATATAGTATCAGTTTCAAGACTCTACACCAGACCTGTGAGAAAGTATTTCATTTTGAAACCTGAAACAAAAAGAAATGCAATGAATTTGGGGTCAAAAATGCACTAGATGTCTGTCTCTTAAATGTCTGACATATTAAAGAATATATTTCCACTTCTTTTTGGCTAGATCAGAGTTTATATAGTACTTCCATTTTTTTTTTCGGTGGTGGGTTATTCATCTTTATTTCCACTCTGGTTTTAGATTAAACTTCACAAATTTGTTAAGCGCCCTTGCTTTTATATTGTTTTTGAAACTGCAGTTTCATGATAAAGCCACAAAGCACCCAAGAAATAATCACATTAAAGAAATATGATGGTTTGAATTACTAATATATTTCAGAATATATAATAAATTGGAGAGTTAAAAGAGACGCAGCCGACAACATCTAAAATTGTATCCAAACTAAAAGTGTTTATTTTCCTGCTTATCAATTTCTCAACTTTTTACTGTCTCTCTCTCTCTCTCCTCCCTCTCTCCCTCCCTTCATTCCTCCAAGTTCTGAGACCTTATTCTTCCTGAAAGTGAGAATAGGATATAAATCAGCATTGGGAGGGCCGGGGATTTAGCACAGTGGTTCTGGCACCTGTCTCGCAAGTGCAAGGACCGGGGTTTGATCCCTGGTAACCACATACAATAATGGGTGTGGAGACTCACGCCCAGCAGCAACCAGTACCACATACCACAGTGCCAGGCGTGGTGGCTCACGCCTGTAATCCCAGCACTTGGGAGGCAGAGGCAGGAGGATTGCTGTAATGTGAGTTGGAGGCTGAGCTCAGGGCCAGCCTGAACTACAAAGCGAGACCCTGTCTCAAAAAAAACCAAAACAAAACAAGCAAACAAACAAACAAACAAAAGAAGAATTGGGAAATTGCTATTTGCTGAACTATATGATGGAACCAGACAACTAGTCTTACAGTCATACCTACAATCAGGTATTTTGTCATCAGGAACCGTAGCAGGCATAGGTCATCCTGAGCAGTCAGTCATCATCACAGATTAAAGAAAGCTGTATGTCTATGCACAAATACCCCATTGGTTTAGAATTAGGAAAGCGGCACTCTAGGTATTCCCCAGGTAGGTAGGGACACCACCCCCCCGAAGTGGGTAAATTTCTATTGGAGGTCCCCATTGCTGTTGGGGATCCCAGCTTATATTCCCTTTTGGGGAGACCCATAGGTTTCTTAATTGCTTCCTTCTGGGTGGAAAAGAATGGAGAACACTGCCAAGTTGGGGAAATCTAGAATCTAGAAAGCTCCTTGTTGCTTAACAAGAGAAGCATGAAACTAATGGGAGGAATTCCTAAGACACTTCCTTGTATGATTTCTATCCTTTATTACATGTAAATGACTAAATTTATTCCTTCGTATTGCAGAGGTCCAGGAAATATCACCATGACATTTTTATGGGTTATTCCATAAGTAATGACTATTCTTTATTGCACACTCTTTTAGATATGTCTTCACAAATTGGTACTTTTTGATTCTACCTTATGCAAGAAATTTCATCCATATCATATTAATATAAAGGTTAGCTATTAATTATTTTTTGTCATGCTGCTTTTAAATTCAAAAATAGTTCATTTCAAATACTAGTACATAAATATATTTTATAATTATACCTTTAATTATATACATATACCATTAAAATGTTCAAATTCTAGAAAATCATTATTTCACTTATTCCATAAATCTGTTTGTGCAAGTGTTCCATTAAACATATCAACTTAATATTAGAGTCATTTCCACTTTCTAATGCTTAAAAATTTTTATTCAAATCTTTATTCATACATTATATGTACACAATACACATCACCATCTCATTTAACATTGAGAATTTGCACCAGTATATGACACGGCTTGATTCTCATTTTTTCCCAATCCTCTACCCACCTTACAACCCCCACCCTCTATATACATAAGCTTTATTTCCTTTTTTATTACTATCACATTCTTTTTCCCCCTCATTATTTATCGCATTGGTCAAAACAACTCACAGAACCAAATTCAAGTAAGTAGGACATAGATTTCACATCCTGGTGGAAGAACAGACAAAGGTACATTGAAAAGGGCACATGGAGTGGAAAGGTTGATATGGTTCTTGGGAGAAATGATCTCCAAAGGGCCAGGTATTTAGCTCAGTGGTTCCGGCGCCTGTTTTGCAAGCACAAGGGCCCAGGTTCGATACCTGGTAACCACATACAATACTGGGCGTGGAGACTCACGCCCAGCAGCAACCAGTACCATATACCACAGTGCCGGGCGTGGTGGCTCACGCCTGTAATCCCAGGACTCGGGAGGCAGAGGCGGAAGGATTGCTGTGATGTGAGTTGGAGGCTGAGCTCAGGGCCAGCCTGAACTACAAAGCGAGACCCTGTCTCAAAAAAAAAGAAAAAGAAAAAAGAAATGATCTCCAAAAAATATAATATCTTCTAGGAAACCCACTTCAAAGTTACATTGTTTTAGAGATATTAAATACTTGTAATCCATATAAATAATCTTATAAAATCTGTAAGATTTATAATCCTACAGATTTGCTTCATAAAATGAAAGCTTGAATTTAAGGCCTAAATTTTATTGAAGGCTAAATTATTGACCTGAAAAAATATTTCAAATATTTACCCCAACTAAAATTACTCTTAAGTTTTTGAGAGCTTCTAGAAGGGGCAGAGTGTGGAGTATGCAGATGGCCTGTGTGGGTTGGTTTATTTTCTAATATTAATGAGGATCGTGTATGACTTACTATAGTTCAGTCTTTGCTTTAACTTTGTAGAAGTACTTTGTGACTTGATAACTAAAGAGATTGAAAAATAAATTATTACTATGTTGGTTTGTTTATTCTAAATAAATGTATTTGGGAATATTTTTGACATAATTCATTTTAATAAGCCATTTAATGCTTTAAAATAGTAAGAAAAATAAACTTCGACACTTTTAATATCTTCAAAAAACAGATCAATGAAAAATGAGATTATCTTATAGTCCAAGAAAATAGATTTCCAGATAAATAATACATCTCCTCAAAGACTTCTTTTTTAAAAAATTCAAATCTTTATTGGTACATTATGAATACACATCATCGTATTTAACATTGAGAGTTTGTACCAGAATATGACATGACTTGATTCTCATTTTTCTCTTCTCCTCGCCCTGCAACCCCACCCCCTATATACATAAGATTTGTTTCCTTTTCTCTTTCTCAAGAATTCTTACAAGAGGAAAGCAATCATTTAGATTTTCAGAAACCAAACTATGTTTATTCTTAACTCTATAGTGCTAACAGCATGGAAAACTCCAGGTGGTACATTTAGGACTAAAACCAAGAGATGGTCTCTGTGATTTCTCAAGACTTGCACAGGAGCACAATCTATTTTCTCATTTTTTGTAATGCCATGTGCTGAATCTTACTCACATAAATAAACCTCTTCCTAAAAATAGTTAATAACCTGGGCCGGGGAGTTAGCTCAGTGGTTCTGGTTCCTGTCTCGCAAGCGCAAGGACCCGGGTTCTATCCCGGTAACCACATACAATACTGGGCATGGAGACTCATGCCCAGCAGCATTCAGTACCACATACCACAGTGCCGGTCGTGGTGGCTCACACCTGTAATCCCAGCACTCAGGAGGCAGAGACAGGAGGATTGCTGTGATGTGAGTTTGAAGCTGAGCTCAGGGCCAGCCTGAACTACAAAGTGAGACCCTGTCTCAAAAAAAAAAAAAAATGCTAATAACCTTTTATCAAAACATGTTTAAACACATAGTGAAGGAATCTTAGGGAAAATCCAAAGACTGAACCCAAATTATTCCAGTAAAAGCACAGGAAACCAAATAATTAAATAAACTCATTGTGTGTATATACTGAGTGCTCTTGGTTTTGTCTACAGTTTGTTCATGGGTGATAGAGGCATGTTTCCTGAATATTAATTCTAAAATTTCTTACCTACTCTTATTTCATTGGTTTTGAGAAATAAAAAAAATCCTTTTTCAGACTCCAGAAAATCCTCATTACATTTTACATGTCTCAATATGTTCCATTTTGTAAAACATAATTACATAAGATATAAATCTGAAGTATGAATAATTCTCACAGCCCCATAATTGACCCAATTCTTTGTTCGAGGTTAGATGGAAGGAAAATAAAAGAGCAATAGAAAGCATGAGATTATTTGTAAATTGTTTAGTAGTTAGGCTCAAATTTTATTGTGGACCTAGTTAAATAGTATTTCTTTTTAAAATAAAACAGTGTCTATTCCTCCAGCATCAACTTTAAAAATGACTTCAGGGGGCCAGGGATTTAGCTCAGTGGTTCCTGCACCTATCTTGCAAGCACAAGGATCCGGGTTCAATCCCCGGTAACCACATACAATACTGGACGTGGAGACTCACGCTCAGCAGCAATCAATACCACATACCACAGTGCCAGGCGTGGTGGCTCATGCCTGTAATCCCAGCACTCGGGAGGCAGAGGCAGGAGGATTGCTGTGATGTGAATTTGAGGCTGAGCTCAGGACCAGCCTGAACTACAAAGCGAGACCCTGTCTCAAAAAAACAAAAAAAAAAAAAAGACTTCAGTATTACCAATGTACTTGGCTTGTGTAACATCACTTCGTTTCAGCACATAACATTGATGGTCTTGGTTCCTTTAGCATGTGGTGGTCCTCAGGAGCAATGCTGTCATCAGCAAAGTATGAGCTAAATCATTGCTGTTGACAAGAATCTTTTCTTTGCAAGAGACTTCATATAGCTTACTTTCGATTTTAACTTCGATGAATTTAAAAGTCTCAATAAAGCATTGCTCTTTCTTCTCTGAAAATTCCAATTATAGCATCTTTTACAGAACAAGTGAAGAGCTGAACTACTCACTTTGATACACAAGATTTAAGAGACACACAAGGGGGGCCGGGGAGTTAGCTCAGTGGTTCCGGCGCCTGTCTTCCAAGCGCAAGGACCCGGGTTCGATTCCCCGGTAACCACATACCATACTGGGCGTGGAGACTCACACCCAGCAGCAACCAGTACCACATACCACAGTGCCGGGCGTGGTGGCTC
The DNA here is from genome assembly GCA_004026965.1 of Petromus typicus. Lineage (NCBI taxonomy): Eukaryota > Metazoa > Chordata > Mammalia > Rodentia > Petromuridae > Petromus > Petromus typicus. The sequence continues at coordinate 194,278 of PVIR01000109.1, read as the reverse complement.
ACACCTGTCATCCCAGCACTCGGGAGGCAGAGGCAGGAGGATTGCTGTGATGTGAGTTTGAGGCTGAGCTCAGGGCCAGCCTGAACCACAAAGCGAAACCCTGTCTCAAAAAACCTAAAAAAAAAAAAAAAAAAAAAGAGACACACAAGGAATGATACACTTGTTTAAATAGTCTAATTATTGTAGGTATATATTTTGGCTTGCAAATCAGGCACTTGCTCTTTTTGTTTTGTTTTTCTTCTTTCTTCTTTTTTTTTTGTTTTGCTTTCTTGTGTATATTTTATTTTATTTTAGTTGTTGCCAGTAATGATGGCTTATTTACTTTGTACTTTCTTTTCTGTAGAAATCCAGCAACTGCAAGAACTTGAAGCTGACACAGACTTAAATGAATGAAAGTATTAAAGAGATAAAAAATTCAGAGTAGCAGGATTCATCCAATGCTTTACCATAACAAAAAGAGTTGAAACATTATGGAAATAGAAGCTTAAAGTATATATCTATTTCTTCTTATTATTCTTTTTGGAGTAAATGCTGTGCTTGTTGAAGATTTGAAATATCCTCAAATCCCAGCAATGATGTAAACCCTAGCAAAGGGGTAATTGAACCTTTCTCATTACAGAAAGCCTTTATTTAACACTTATAATAATTCACTTTTTTGGAATTTTATATTTATGATCATTGCATTTTCAAATTAAATTATACTTTTCTATGGAAAATTATTCATTTTAACCAATCGGATCACAGATTATGGAAGTAACTTCGATTTTTTTTCCAGTTCTAATGATCATACTCTAGCTCTTAAGATTGCTACATAGGCATGATACTACTTGAGCTAAATGCTTGGCCCTTAAAAATACCTCAGATTTTTAAAAATATCCTAAGTTCTAATAAGGCTAAATCAGCTGCACTAGATGCCAGTTTCCCCTCCACCCCATAGAAATGTAAAAGGCATTGATCACTCGTGTATTTATTAGTAGCAGTAAAAATCATCACAGAGATGATATAAAATAATTACATAATAAAAGAACATTATAGAACAATATAGATATGATAAATGATGAATATATAAGAGATAGTGAATGTTATTGTTATATTGGCTCAAGTGAGAATGTAATAATTAACTGGAGGGAGAATGTATATCAAGCTGATTTTTAAAGAAATTAAAATTAAGATGGACCTTAAAGGAGGGAAGCTACTTGACAAACAATATAACATGTCAGCTACAGTTCATTGTTCAGGGAAGATGCAGAAATAGAATCTCACAGGCTGAAAAGAGAAAACTGTTCTGAGAACTATGAAAGATCCGAATGGGTCTGCTTTGTATGGAGCACATTATAAGCATTACATATCTTTTCTCTAAAAATCATATAAAATGACAGGAATAAAAACAAATCAAAAGTTAAAACCACAGTATAAGGTGTCAATAATGACCAAAAATGTTGAAGACTTTCTGGAAATAGAAAATAGAGAAACAAACAAACAAACAAACAAAAACCCATATCATTCAGCTTTACTTTCTTGTACAGGTTCTTTTGGGGGTCTACTGGAAGATGCTTCAAGTTATGTGTCTATTCTTCCATCTCTTTGAAACTAAATGCAAATTTTGTAATTTGCAGAAATTCTTTGCTGTTGGTTTTCTTTATGTGCACCAGAGAAGTTGCAGATTGAATCTTTTGTTATATAGTTTTATATCTTGTTGAGGAAACAAGAGAGATGTGTGTAGACTGCCATTTTTAAGTGAACGTTGTCACTTCTTTTGAAAACATATCCACGAGATGTAGACTATAAAGTATGGCAGTAACTGGTATTTGTGAATATTTACACTGTGGATGGTTTTGCTACAAAAGATAAGGTATTTCTTTTGTTTCGGAAAATTCAATTTTGACATTGACACTTTCACAAGTAGAAAATTGCCTTCATAGGATTAAAGTGGAAACTTATTTTAAATCTAGATTTAATAAAAATTTTCATAATATTTCATAGCTTCTCATTTATTATGAGGTTTCCTAAACACAATATCCTGCTGAACCCATAACTCTGTGTATTGGTACTATTTTGTCTCTTTTTCTCTTATATTGAGTTTATTGGTACATTTATGATCATATTCATCAGTGAGACTTGTACCTGTCCATAGCATATCTTGATTCTTATTTTTCCCCATTGTCTTTCTCCCCTTCATCCTTCCTACCCCGACCATTATACATAAATTTTGTTTCCATTTTTTCCTTATCACATAGGTAACTTTTGAGTGAAGTAACACATTTGAGTATAGGCCAAACCTTCCAATTCGATATTTAATACCCCTGCTGGCTACCATTCTGCTTGATTAACTAGAGGAAGACTGATCACCATGAAGTCATGTCAGTTGCTCTGTTCGATGGTCAGAAGGGAGTCCTGTTCATTCAGGACTCAATGCTTAGAAAGGTAACTTTTAATCTCATTTGTTCTATTCTTTTAGAAAGTCAAACTTTTTAGCGATTCTTATTAAAAACACGGATTCACTCTGAGTCCTTTTTCCCTTAGAAATAAAAGTAAGTACTATGATTTACATTCGAGAACTAAGGAAAACTGTTTTCATCTTTACTTATTAAAACTGGTTCCTGCATGCGGCCCAAAGGGAAATGTTTCTTCTCTTTGCTGACCACGTCTGACAATGCTTGATCTGGGGAGCTTTTCTACACAGAATAAAACTCCTGCCTTTGGAGCAGAGCCAGGAGGAAAATACTATCCACATGACACTTCCTGGAGAGGACAAATTCTTTTCTTCACTTTTCCTCAAAATAAGTGTTAGGAATAATTTTCAAATGGCCTAAAATCATTCATTGTGAAATATTGTTTTAAGAAAATAATCAATTTGAATTATTGAAGAATTCTCATGATGCCCATGAGAAAGGTTCAATTCTTCCTCTGATCCTATGAAATGGAGAAGTATAGTTTGCCTTATATGTAGTGAAGACTGGATTCAAAGCTGCTTGTGAAACTGTGGGGCTTACTCCTAAATTGCTTGATAATTTCATTTTTCATAGAAATTGGGTTTTTTTTAAATACAACATTCACTCATATTTTCCATGCCCATTATCTTTTTCATGTCAAGCAAATATGTCTCTTCTCCTGTACATAAGTTGGAATTGTTGAAACACTGATGTGACTCAAGTGACATTACGATTTCTGCTACTAATATTTGTTCGATATTCTAATATCACCTGAGTTTCTTTCAGAATAACCAAAGTGCTTGAATTTGCAAATTACTTCTTGAAAGCAACTTGTAACTTAGGTACATCATGGCTTTCAGGATGAATCCTCTCATTTCCATTTGTTTTATTCCTGGTAAACTCCCTTTTACATGGTAGCAGGGACTGTCCCATATCTTTACCAGTGTCCTGACTTACTCCCCCTCTCCTCTGCTTCAGTAAACACCTCTGCCTCTTGGCTGTGTGCAGTGACAGACCACCAAGTACGAACCCTTCAGTGTTTCCTCTTCACCCCAAATTTCCACTAAAGACACCCACTCTGAAAATGTTACCACCGATTTTGGGGGAAGAGATGGTCTGTCTCCCTGGCAGCTACGTTGCTCTACAGTAGTGGTTTTTATCTCTTTGGAAATGTTCATCCTTACACCTGTGTTCACTATACTTCTTCACAGAATGTTTTTCTCGTCATGCTTGTCTTTATATATTTTTTTTAAAACCTTCCTCATATAAAAAAAAAAACTTGCTTATTTTCACTGAGTTTCTTGGAAATGTTACATAATTTATATCACTAATTCCTTAGGCCAATTCATTGCTTACATGACTGAATTTAACTTCTGTTTTCATCTCACAAAAATCAATTATTTCCGGGTAAAAATGACTTCATGATTATCGCACGCATAGTTGATATTCAGGTTCCATGAATCTCTTTCTTTGCTTTTTTTCTCCTTAGGAGTCAGTGTCACTTCTTTAAAGACAAACTGCCTAGAATTTAAAATATTATTGTATATTTTTAAATATAAATACATATATTAGTATAGATATTGATATATCCTAAACTATCACTACTGCTTTTTCTTATGAGATTTTTGTAATATGAAGCAGATTTAGTCACATATTGCTTTATAAGAACAAAGCAAAGTTATTGAAACTTAGTTTGCCAAAGTACATATTATAGAAGGATAGCATTTAGCCAAAATGTCATTGTTGCCTCTAGCTGACTGCTGGCCTTTCTGTCTTACCAATTGTACTAAAGCTTTCCCTTTTTCTCCAGACTTGCTTACTACAACTGCCTGGTAGTTTCCTTTCTTCTCTCTCCCTGGTGTAAGTTTTTCTTCTGTTCTGGCTCCTATTAACTATCTTGAAATGATCTAGGCCAAACTTATGGCTTCAACTGGTATCTATTCAGTGACTCAGAAACATTGACTTTTTAATCCTAAAGTGGACACATGCACCCAGGAGTCCTAAGGGGTTCATTCCCCACTTGAGAACTGAACTAGAGCCCAGTGGTATGTATGACACTTACTACTCCTCTGTGCTCCTGGCCCAAAGTGACAGTACCACACACTCAGCTGCTTCTCCAAGACAGAAATCTGAGGCTTTAAATTAAAACACTGAGACTCACCTCACTCCAAAAAGAATGTATATCATCAAAACAATGAATCCAGTCATATCAGTCTTATAAATTTGCACCAATTTTTTCATCTGCATAGACTAAACCTAAACTCTTTAGCATAGTAACCAAACCTGTTCTGGATCTCAAATCATCTTAATGTTTGCAGCTTCGTAGCCTGCTTGTCTTCCCTCCATTCCTTGCCTACCAAGCTCCACCCTCTGACCTTTGCTGGGTACATCTGGCTTCTTGCAAAACATTTTGCTTCCATTCTTTATACATACTCTTATCTTCTCTGATGAGAAAATTTCTTATCCTACAAGACAGGCTGAGCCATTTCTTCTGGAACTGGCATTTCCCCCATTCAGAGGAAGCAGGAAGTCATGCTCCTTTGGGTACACTGGCTCAACATTTTCATGTAATTGCCCTGTCCTTAATGTATATTCCAGGATGCCAAGAAGACAGTAAGCTTATTTGACAACACCTTATTGTACTCTTCTTTCTATCTTCTGGATCCACTGTAGTTTATCTAATTATATATCCAAAACACAATGTAAAATTTCTTGAATGGGTACACTCATCCAATCTTTTAAAATCATACTACTGGGACCTCCAATCAGTGACTTAAGTGATTTCTTCCTGTATGTCAAGATATTAGTGAGTGTTTACAGTTCATTTCTCATTTATTTTGCTGACTTTCCTATTTCTATTACAAATTATTCTGTTTTCTAAGAAATCTTCCACACATAGGACATATTTCCAAATAGCGGATTTCATTGTAATCTTTTTGTTAATACCATGTTCATACAGCATTAATCTTTTTAGCGCTGCTTCAGGAGTAAAAGGAAATAACATTTGATTAGAAATTTTGTAGGAAAATAGATGCACTTGGGAGCAGTAATGATATATGAAGGAAATTGGACCTACAAGATTAAATATCACATGCTTTCCCTTGTATGAGAACTCTAACGTAGAAATAAAGAGCAAAATAAAAGATAGGCAAGAGAAAAAAGGAGACAGATCTGTTTACAAAAGGAAAAGAAATCAAGAGAGACAGACAGAGAGAGAGAGGAGAAAGGGAGAGAGGGTGAAAAGGGAATTTAGATGTTATATACACAACCAACTTCCCATGAGGAGTGGGTCCATTGCTACTGCATTTAGTTTAATAAAAAATAAAAACTAAAAAGAAGAATAAATGCAGTACCAGTAAAATTAAATCATTTTATGACAGTTTCCTCTCATTAAATTACAAAAATTTAAACATTTTCATTTTGTCTATTTTGTTTCCTCCCTTTTCAAGGAATTATTTGACCTGGATTCCTGTTAATTGTTTTGTTTTTAAATTCCACCAATAATAGATGGTCCCTGTGTCATGTTCCATAATATTTTCTTTGTGTTATGTTTGCTCACAGCTATTAAAAAGGATATGTTTATTAAAAGATGTACTTAACATCAATCTTGTCAAATGTCCTTCTGAAATATGATTTTCCTAATTGTTTTTTATGGTGTTAAAATATACATAACATAAAATTTAACATCTTAACTCTACACATAGCTCAATGTATAAACTGTATTTATATTGTAGCTCAATGAGTATCACCAGCTCCAAAATTCTTTCATGTTGCAAAACAAATTCTACATTCATACAATAGCCCTGTGCTCCCCTTTCCCCAGCAATTTTGACTTTCCACCATTATGATTTTGACTAGTATCAGTACATTGTGTTAGTGAAATCGTCCAATATTTATCTTGCTTTAAATTGGCTCATTTAGCATAACATCCTCCAGTTTTATCTATGTTGTTCTAAATGGCCAACTTCCTTCTCTTTGAATAACGTTTCATAATATGTACTTTGTTTATCTATTAATCTTTTGATAGATACTTACTGTGAAAAATGCTGCAACAGATATGGATAAAAATATCTCTCTGAGACTTCGATGTCATTTTTTTTGGATGCCTAACCACAAGTGGAATTGCTGAGTCATATGATAATTCTATTTTCAACTGTTTGAGGAACCATCATGGTGTTTTCCTGAGCAACTGTATCATTTTATATTTCTAGTTAAAATGTATGCCAGGCTTCAAATTTCTCCACATTCTCATCAATTTTTCCAATTTTTCGATAATATTATTCTAATGGATGTCGAGTGGTACTGCACTGCCGTGTGGATTTGTATTTCCCTAGTAATTAGTCAGTCATGTTGAGAACAGTTTCATTCATATACATATGTTTACATTAACATATTTATAAATATATATTATCTTACATAATATATTAATATAATCTATCACAGAGCAATGTTACATTAATATGATAAATCACTATATTTATATATTTTATATATTTATAGCCATTATGTATTGATAATATATTTATATGTTAATATGTTTGCATTTATATTTATTATATAGTTTATTAAATATGCATATATGTATTTTTTGAAAGAGGGTCTCACTGTTGTACACACTATATAGTCCAGGCTGGCATTGAATTCACAGTGATCCTCCTACTTCAGGTTCCAGAACGCTAGGATTACAGATGCTCCTCCTCCATGCTCCTTTCTATATCCTTCCTGGTGTATTTGCATGTCTTCTTTGTAAATGTGTCTGCTCAAGTTTGTTCATTTTTCTGCCTATATACAAGTAGAGTTTTCTGGGGGTTTTTTATATTGTTGAACTTAACAATTTCTCTATGTATTATGAATGTAAGTCCTTTATATGAAAATATTTTCTCTTACTCTATGGTTTTCTTTTTTACAGTTGAGAAGATAATATCCTTTCATATATATTTTTCAAAATTATCATGAAGTCAAACTTGTTTGATTCTTTTTTTGACTGTGTTTTTTGTACAATTTCTAAGAAATTATTACCAAATCACAAGTCAAATGAAGTTTTTCCCCAGTGTTTTTTCCTAAGAGTTTTATAGTTTTAGGTCTAATGTGTAAGCTTCTGATTCATTTCAAATTAATTTTTATGTGTGACATACAAAGGGTCCAATTTCATTCTTTTGCATGAAGATATCTAGTTTTTCCATGCCTATTTGTTGCAGGACTATACCATTATATGGTCTTCACCTCTATCAAAATCCATCTGACTAGATATATATTTATAGATTTATTTCTTTATTTCTTTTTTTTTTTTAAGAGAGGAAGGAGTGTATCTGGCTTACAGTTCACAGAGGTTTCAGTCCATAATTGGCTGGCTCCGAAGCTAGTATAGCAAACAAACATCACAGAGGAGCAACAACATGGCACACACCAGATAGCAAAGGTAATGAGAGATTTAACAGGATCTTTCTGCCCTTTTATTGTATTCAGACTACAGGGATTAGAGCAGTGTTAAACTAATTACTCAGGTGTAGTGGTTTAGTAATCACATACCCTTACCCCCAGCACCACACATTCTTGATTCAACTACCTCTGCAGAATGAAAAGCCCACCTCACCTGCGTGAAGTTTTAGTGGGATATCAAAACAAACCATAAAATTCTACCTGTGCCCCCCAAAGACTCATACAAATTCCTTTATGAAAAAAAAAATGCATTTAATTTATCTTTAAAAGTTGCCAAAGTCCTAATAGTTTCAGCATCGCTGTGAAGTCCAAGTCCTAAGTCTCCTCAGCAGTTTAAGACAAACTCTTCTTAGCTGTGAGCCTCTGTACAAATGAAAAGAAAGTTAAACATTTCCCACATTCAGTGGGACAAGATAGATATTTCCATTCCAAAGTTACAAACAAGGGGATTCAAAGCAAGTCCAAAATCTAGCATAGCAAATATTAAACCCAATAGTTCCACTTACAGCATCCCCAGAAAACTGTGGCAAGATGTGAACAACAAAGGAGTTGAGGTGATTCCAAGCCTATGGCACTTTTGGTGGTTAAACTCCCTTGATTTCTCTCCTTTCAGCTTTCCTCAGACCTCATGCTCCTGGCTTCTCCAAATTTCTGTCTTTACCTTTGGCCTAACACATAGCTTCACACACTGTCCTCGCTAGGGCACACTGCCTGACTTCCCAGGCCTTCATCTGAAGCCAAGGTGGAAGTCTGCCTGACCCCACCCCTCTTCCTTCCTTCACACACCTGAACCAGCCCCACGTGGATGATAACAAGGTCTGCTGACAGCTGGAGTAGTAGTTGCCAATCTTTCCCCCTCTTAGTGATAGAGATCTAGGGCCTACAAGCCAAAACCCAAGAAACAAGTGCCTTAAACCACTGCCACTTTGGAACAATCCCCTTAGGCCGCCGCCATTTTGGAATAACTTTCCTAAATTGCCGCCATATTGTAACAACTTCCCTAGGCTGATGCCATTCTGAACATGATGCTCTGAGGTTTTCTTCTAAAAGCAAAATCTTTCACCTTTACAAATCAGAGCCAGCAAAGGGTAAAGTCATGCTGCTTTCTGTGACACCCTTGGGCCATCCTTGAAATCCTGCTAAATAACTGAAATTCAAGTTCATGTTCTCTATTATCAGAATGAATTCTAGGAATAACAGATGTTAATGGAAAGATATGTTTATTGAAAGAAAGAAAGCTTCTGTGTAAAAGAGACAGAAGGAAGATTAGAAAGTGGGTTGCCCCATATGGATTTATTTCTGCAATGCTATTCTATTTGATTAGTATAGGACTGTCTTTTTTTTGTTTGCTTGTTTTGTTTTGTTTTAGGTTTTTTGAGACAGGTTCTCACTTTGTGGTTCAGGCTGCCCCTGAGCTCAGCCTCAAACACATCACGGCAATCCTCCTGCCTCTGCCTCCCGAGTGCTGGGATTACAGGCATGAGCCACCACGCCCGGCACTGTGGTATGATACTGGTTGCTGCTGAGCGTGAGTCTCCACGCCTAGTATGTTATTTGGTTACTGTGGATCGAACCCCAGTCCTTGTGCTTGTAAGACAGGCGCCAGAACCACTGAGCTAACTCCTCGGCCTCGGTATAAGTCTGTCTTTAGGCTAATACCATATTGTTTTCATTTTTATACGCTTGTAGTACTTTTGAGATGAAGAAGTAAGAGTCTTCCTTTTTTTTATTTTTACTTTTAAAAGTTTTTTGGAGCGTTATTCAGGATCCTTGAGATTCCACATGAATTTTAGGATGGAGTTTGCTATTTCTGTCAAAAATTTCATTGGGGTTTTGAAAGAGGTTACATTAAACCTACGTATCACTTTGAGAAGTATTGAAATATTGAGCCTTCCAATCCATGAAAACAGGATGTCCTTCTGTTCAAAAATGTCTTATTTAGTAATATTTTGTAGTTTTCATCATACAAGGAATTTATCAGTTGAAGTACTTTTTATTTTAATGCTATTTTAAAAATTATTAACATATTATATATTAAAAACATTAGAAAGTCTATTTTTAATGTTACTATTAATAAAAATTATTTTCTTCATATCCTGAGTTGTTCATTGAATATAAAAATGCAACTAACATTTGTGTTGACTTTGTGTAGTGTTATTATGCTGAATTTACTTATTAGTTCTAACAATATTTTTGGGAACTTTTTGAATTTCCTATATAATATATTATGTAATTTATGAATGAGAAATAAAAGAAATAACTTCAAGAGGTCTAATGTGCTAAAGTTAATAGCAATGTATTAAACAGTTGAAAATTGCCAAGAGAGTTGCTTTTAAGGGTTCTAATCATTACAACATAATAGGTATGTAAGATAAAACATATGTAAATTGGTTTAACATGGTTATTCCACCATATATACATATATCAAAACATCATGTTTTATATCCTAAATACATACATTTTTTCCATGCCAATTTAAAAGAAAGAAACCAAGATGAAAAGAATCTTTGCATTCCAGAAATTAATCCCACATTTCTGTGACTGGGATTAAATCATAATATTTTTAATATGCTGCTAAATTCAATTTGCTGATTTTGTTAAGAAATATTGAATCATTCATAAGGAATAATGGTTAGTAGCTTTTCTGGTAGTTTCTGTCTGGCTTCAGTACTGGGACTAGTGCTGGCCCCTGGTGTGGGTTAGGAAGTGTTCCCTCCTCTTCCCTTTTTCTGGAAAGTTTGGGAAATACTGATGCTAGTTCTTTAAATGTTTCATAGAATTCACCAGTGAAGTCATCAGTTCCAGTGCTTTTCTTTTTCAAGAGATTTTTTTTATTAGTAATTCAATCTCCTTGCTAGTTATAGGTATATTAACATTTTCTATTTCTTCATGATTTCAATTTTGTAGTTTTTTTCATGGAATTTGCCAAATTTTTGTAGGTTGTATATCTTTCTAGTACTTATCTGTTGATAGTACATTTGTATATTTTATTTGTATAGAATAAATAATATTCTTGATTTTTCTTCAACTTTCAATAGTTAGAATCATTTGCCTTTTTCTTCAGTTATTGTATATAAAGGTTTTTCAATTTGCTTGGTCATCTTGAAGTACTAATTTTTGTTCTAAGGACTTTTTCTATTTCTGTTTCATTTAACTCTGCTGGAATCTATTATTTCCTTTCACTTCAAGTTTACATTTAATTATTCTTGTATTAATGTCTCAAGTTATAAGTGGTTTCTTGCTATATTGGACCCCTTATTAACATATAATATATTTCTCTTGATTTTTTTGTTTAAAATTAATTTTTGCTGATGTCAGTATAACCATGTCTTTCTTTTGGTCGCAGCTCCCATAGGATATGTTCTTCCATCATTTCACTTTTTTTTTTTTTTTAAGGTTTTTTGAGACAGGGTCTCGCTTTGTGGTTCAGACTGGCCCTGAGCTCAGCCTCAAACTCACATCACAGCAATCCTCCTGCCTCTGCCTCCCGAGTGCTCGGATTATAGGCGTGAGCCACCACGCCCGGCACTGTGGTATGTGGTACTGGTTGCTACCTGGCGTGAGTCTCCACACCCAGTATGGTATGTGGTTACCAGGATCGAACCTGGATCCTTGCGCTTGCAAGACAGGCGTTGGAACCACTGAGCTATATCCCCGGCCCCATCATTTCACTTTTAATATACTTGTGTCTTGAATGTGACATGACTCTTACAAACAGAATGTATTTGGATCATGATTTTTATTGCTCTTCTTGCTCTTTTAATCCATTTGTTACCTTCTGTCTTGTGGTGAGGTGGTTTATATACAAGTACAAGGAAGGATTTACTTCTGTCATTTTGTTATTGTTTTCTATATATTTTAGAACTTTTTGTCCCTCTTTTTCTACACTATCCTCTTTGATGTGTGATTCAATGTTAAATGTTATTCCTATGGTAGTTCAAAAGAAAATAGCTAAAAATATAAACAAACAAAAGTAAAAATTAATTAAATGTGTAGTTCAATTTCCATAGGGAAGTTTAATTACCTTTTTTTTTTTTTTTTTTTTTTTTTTTT
>PVIR01000109.1:0-182254 GCA_004026965.1 Petromus typicus | reverse complement strand
GATCAAACCCAGGCTGTTGCACTTGCAAGGCAGGCACTGGAACCACTGAGCTAGATCCCCAGCCCTACCTTTTTATTTTTGTTTGTTTATACTTTTAGCTATTTTCTTTTAAACTACCATAGGAATTACACTTAATAGTCTAAGATTATAGCAATTTAATTTGAATTTGTACCACCTTAACTCAACGATTTACAAAAGCCTACTCTTTTATACCTCTTTCCTCATACCTCATACCTTTTTTATACCTCATACCTTGAATTGTTAACATACAAAATTGCATCATTTTTATACATTCTGAGTCCAAAATCCAAAAGAAATAATTTTAATGCATCATTCTTCTAAGTCAATAGGAAAAAATATGGAGATGCAGGTAAAGTTAAAATAATTCTACTTCTTTAGCTTCCTATGCATTCACCTTGATTGTAATCTTTATTTTTCCACATAGTTTCAAGTTACTGTCTAATGTACTTCCATTTAAACCCGAAATTTTTTCTTTCACAGCAAATCTAGTGGTTCTGAATGCCTCAGCTTTTGTTTGTCTGGAATGTCTTCATTTTCCTCAAACTTTTTAAAGAACTCCAATAAGACATGGAGTTCCTGTTTTACTTTTTTTTTTTTTTTTCATTTAACATGTTAAATATCTTAGTCTTCTGGTATCCAGTTGGAGTCTTTTGATCTCCACTATTTGTCATCAGAAATCTAGTGATACCAGTGAGGATCCTTTATATATTATAAGTTGTGTCCCTCTGGCTATTTTTAAGAGTTTCTCTTTGCTTTTTGATCATTTGGTTATATTTAATCTAGATACAGATCTTTTGATTCATCCTGGGGCAATCCACTGAGTTTCTTATTTTTGTATTCATCTTTCAGCAAATCCAGGAAATTTTCAATCATTATTTTCCAGATGTTCTCTCTGTCCCTTGCTGTCTTTTCTCCATCTTCTGTGTTCCTGTTGCACGTGTTAGTTTGATCGATGCTGTTCAACAGGCTCCTTAGGCTCTTTCCACCATTACTCAATTTTTATTTATTGTTTGTTCTTCATACTTAATCATTTCAAGTTCCTGTCTTTAAATATTTTTTCTCACTATTATTTCTCCTCAAATCTTCTTTGAGGTCCCTGTCATGAATATTCCATTGCACTTTTGCAGACTCAGATTTCTGTTTTAGGTTTTCTAGATCTGTATAGCAATGTTCATTTAACCATGTATCAAATTTCCTGGATTTCCTTGTGCTTTGCTTAAGTTCTTTGGGTATCTAGATAATTATTTTTAAATATTTGTCTAATACAGCTATTATCAGGTCTTTTTTGTGTTTTTTTTTCTTTTGAGCAGAATACAATTTTGTGTTCTTTTGTATGCTTTATGATTTTTATTATTTTGTTATTGTGGTGTATAACTTGATATTTGTACCTAACAATGTAGTAATTCTTGAAATCAAACTCTCTCCCTCATTGTTTACTGTTTGTTAGTGTTTTGACCTAATTTGTGAAAATTCTTTATGCTAAAGATCAGTCTAGTGAACTTTTCACTTTTCTCTGAACCTCCAACTATACTTGAGTATAATAGTTTTCTCTTTTTTGTTATTATTAACATTTTTAGATATATAATATTATATTAATTTGGAGAATTGGTACAAATACATATTCTGATTTTCTAGTTACTCGTTTATATGCAGTTGCTTTTGACTCTTCTGTTCTTTGATTTTTAGATCCCAAGAGATGAAAAGGAGAAACAATTCAATGAGGTGAAAGATAATAGGTTTTTAGTTTCCTGAAAATGATTTTATCTATGAGAGGAAAAGACTTCCAGCCATGGAGGTAGGTGCTAGCCACCTGTGTTTATACTTCATGATCACAAACAGCAGCCGACAGGAGTGCGGTTATCCACTCTCTGGAAGAGAGCTTTCTTCTGTCCACCATGGCTCCCAAGAGCCATGTCTAAGCTGTTTCAGGAACATGAGCCACTGCCATGGCCGGGCTCTGGGAGTGCTGAATGGGTAGCTGCTGCCAGTGGGCAAGGCTGACACTAATTAAACTCATTCATAATTTAACATCCAAACCTTCTCCTGGACATTGAAAATTTTCAACAGGGTCTAGATCTTTTTTTTTTTTTTTTTTTTTTTTTTTAGGTTTTCTGAGACAGGGTCTCACTTTGTAGTTCAGGCTGGCCCTGAGCTCAGCCTCAGACTCATATCACAGCAATCCTCCTGCCTCTGCCTCCCGAGTGCTGAGATTACAGGCATGAGCCACCACACCCAGCACTGTGATATGTGGTACTGGTTGCTGCTGGGGCGAGTCTCCACACCCAGGATTGTATGTGATTACTGGGGATCGAATCCAGGCCCTTGCGCTTACAAGACAGGCACCAGAACCACTGAGCTAAATCCCCGGCCCAGGGTCTAGATCTTTAAAACGTTATATAAGACAGATTCTATCAGTGGAATGATTAACTGTATTGAAAGATAGGTTTTTGGTTCTTCCTAGAATCCTTCCTTACCAGATAAGCCTATTCAAGGACCATCAGTAGATTCCTGTAATTACAATGAATGCAGACTTGGTGGTATAACAAAGTAACTTTCATGAAGTATTATCTAACTTGGACCTAAAATGTTATTATATTTCAGGAAAATTATCTTACCATTTGTTCAAGATATTTATACAACCTTGAGGTCTTTTTTCCCCCCGTACGGCATTAAAATATATTCTAATATATGTTAAACATTTGATATTGAAGATTGCTTTTTAAAAACCTTCATTTTTACAGGTCATTCTAGCTGATAACTTCTTGGCTCAAACATAACAGCTATATGGGTTTTTTTAAATGAGTTTCACAAATGTTTATTAACAGAAATTATTTTCTGTCTGTATTATTCAAAGTATTTGCTCTCATGGTCCCAACTTAGATTTTGGGAAAAATTAAAGCCAAATGCTGAGTCATATCTGAAAGACAAGTGATATGTTCACAAAACTTTTTGAAAGAACCAAAATCTATTAGGTAAGAATGAAATCAACACATAAAAGTTAAATAAGTTATAAGTAACGACACATGGTTTCTGTGGTGAGAATGTATGTGTTTTCATGTGACATACGAAATATAGATCCTCCCTTGCAGAATTTGGTTCCTTTCCTTGTGAACTCTGGTGGGGCAAAAATAGGGAATTCTCCTTTCCCCTGGAAAATCCCTGCTTCTTCTCTCCAAGAACTGCAGGGGCTTATTCTGTGTTTTAAGGCCACTGGGAAATTTCAGCTAACTCTTATGGGGAAAAAAAATGGAAATAATAATTCCTCAACAATCCCACTGGTCAACCACGGGTTTCTTGTGAGCATCTTTAGGATTCCCATAAGTCCCACTAAAGGATAAGTGGTCAAAATAAAATCACCACATTAAATCACACTTATAATCCTGACTTCCACAAACTGACAATTATTCATTTGCCAATCCCCTGAAAACTGGGCCCAGCTAGCAAATGCTAGAAGATGAGAAACAACAGAAAGATTTAATGGTCACCATGGCTTACTAGAATGAGCAGTTATTGTCTACCAAGGTGAAGATATCCACAAAGTCAGACACCTGGAAACTTAGGACTCATGCTATTACCAAAAGTATTGCAAATAGAATTTCCATGTACAGTACTTTACGTAGCACCATCACCGTCACTTCTAACACACTACTCTTTAGTTCTTTATGTACTTAGTTGTCATAAGTGACGCTCTCTTACTCTCATACCTCATCTTTCTTCTGCTCCTTTTCCTCCAAACATTTCCACTTCCGCTGTTATACCACAGGTCTTTGGAATCACTCATTCTGAAAAACAGAGAAGCAAAACAAAATCTCCTACGTCCTTATGTCCTTGAATTATCCAAGGACACCATTCTCTACACCCTTTTAAAAAACACAATATTTTATTTATCTTAGCTTCCACAGGAGAAACTATATGTTTTTCCTCTTAGCCCCTGAGGCAGGACTATCATCCTCCAGCTTTTTACTGCTATTTCCTGCTCATTGAACATGCATGGCTTTATTTAATAAGCACCCCATCCTTTTAATCTCATGCTATTTGGACTTACAGTTCCTTAATTCAGGCCTGCTGTTCTCATTTTCTAACCTTCAGATAAGTCCCAAACTTTTAACGAGAATATTACAATTTGGCCAGCAACTGTTATCTTCAACTATCCAATATTTTTTTTGCCTTATATCAAACTGTCTTATTTTGTCCTAAAGATCTTTGCTTCCATTGACCTTCCCCAATACGTGCACAAAATTATACAATACATCCCGTCAACTCCTAGAGTCAACTCATTACAGATTCTTAAACTCTGGTTATAAACCTCTACTCTAACTTCTCTGTCCCACTAAAAACAAAAGAAGACAAAATAAACAAAATCCCCTCCACCTGTCTAACTCCATTTCCTTTTCTTCCATTTCACAGCGCATGCATTAAAGAATTAGCTGCCCTCACTATCTCTAGTTCTCCTTTCTTCAGCCTGTTACAGGATAGCTTCTCTCCTAACCACTCAAACTATTCTGCTTGACACTTACACTGTCTTCCTAACCATTTGATATGACTTCACCTTAAAAAAAAATCCTTTGCTTTGATTTGGCTTTTTTGACTCCCTTCTCTTTGAGTTTCACTCTCATGTCTCTGATTATTCTTTATTTAGCTCTCTATCCATTCCTGAAATATGATAGGGTGTCATCTGTGTTTACTCTCCTTCTGTACACACTTATCTTCCTCAGCAACCTCCCCGGAGGCCTGACTTCACCCATCCATTGTGTTCAACAAAGGTGGCGCAGTCTATTTGCCACCAGCCACTGACGCTCTCCTAAGTTCCAGACAGAACTGCCCTTTGCCCTTCCGTCCTCCACTTTAGTGTACTACAGACAATATGAATACGCACATGCTCTTTCTCCATGCGCATTACATTTATGTAGTGGCTCATATCACATAAACAAGAAACAGCTGAAGCTTTAGGTGAACTATTACCTCAATGAAAGCTATTTATTTGCTATTTCTACAGCTGCAAAAATATAAATCCATTAACTGGATTATTGCAATACCATTTGATGTTGTAGCAAAGATTGTGTCTTTACATCTTTATTGTTTATACCTTCCTGCTTTTTTCCTTACAAAAATTCAGAATATTTAATATAAAGTGAAACTTCCTAAAAATCTAAAATGTCTATAAATCCTAATATAAAATTAAACAGAATAGTACCTTTTATAACTGAAAATAAATTTCACATTTGTACTTCTGACATAAAACTCTGCTTAGTCTAAACTGAAAACATCTCAGCAAACATTAGAAAATCACTTAGAAATTATAAAGCCATTAGTGTAATTAAAAAATAAAGTTTGATGTAATATCACTCAATACATTCAAGCTAGAAGTCTAACAACAGAAAAGGTATTTCCAAAATAATGATCACATGTGTGATAAATCAGTTAATGGAATAATCGAGGGATCTTTATTCTTTCAGATACAATATGCATTTTTCACTGAGTTCTATCCTTGAGCTGTTTGGCCTATGGATATAGAGAAAGAAATTGGGCTATTTCTTCTTCACTTCCAATTTCATGTCAATACACAATATAACATTATATGATGGACAATTTCATATGCCAGCTTGGTTGTAGCTCACTGATAAGACAAATGGTCAAACAGTATTTTAGATTTTTCTTTGAGAGTGTTACTGGTTGAAAGTACAATTTAAATTGATAAATTCTGAGTAAAACTGATTGTCTATCATAATGTAGGTGTGGGATTATAATTCAGTTAACTATGGCCTGAATAGAGTAAATGACTTCTCTAGGAACAAGAAGTTATTTTTGCAACAGATTAACTTCAAACTTGAACTACAGTATCAAGTTTTCTTGGATCTCCTGATTACAAGCCTACCATGCATATTTGGGACTTTCTGGCCTCCACAATCATATGAACCAATTCCATAGACACACACACCCTCCCCTATGCACACTCCACTTATATATCCTATGACTTTCTCTGGTGCACCTTAACCTATCATCTGTTTCACTTGTGTCTGGAGTAGGAGCAAACCCCCCAACACACATACACACACGCACACGCACATGCACACCCACCAGGGCTCTAGTAAAATATTATTTTCTCTCTTAGTCCCACTTTCACTGAGTCTCTCAATTGCCACCTTTATTCTGTGGCTACTCAGGTAGTAATAGCTCCCCTTGTAACTGTTTTAGCATCACTCAACTCTGAAACTGCACATACCTCTGAAAGCAGTCCCCTAATTAAGGCAATAAATAATGTGATTTTCTTCCTCTCACATTCTCTCCCAATTGCCCATCTCATAACACTACTCAAAAACTTGCCTCCCAGCTACCACTCTGCATCTCTTAAATATGTGTGTGTAAATATTTTGTATATAAGCAATGCTGTATTTAGACTTCCATGATTATATTGTAGAATAAATAGTATCAAAATGTTGGTAACTTAGTAGAACACAGGTATGATTTCTCTTACTGTCTGTGCTTCTTTTCATGATAGGAGACTATAATTTGACCTATAGCATAATTCAGAGTTAAAAGGGGTTTTGCTTTATTTGTCTATCACATGAAAAAGTATTTTCTATGAAGACTTTAAGAACTTAACATATTTATTTCAAAGCTACTTCATAGAGTATTTTATATCATGGTGTCATGCACAGAGTGACACAAACCATAACACAACAATGATTCAAAGGCCAGTGTTGTCATTGTAAAGCAAATGTCTCACACAAATCATCAGTTTTAGTTTTGTGCTCCAAATCTCCCCTGTGATGCCTGTAAACTTCTTAGGGTTAATTTACTATTATTTCCCCATTATTTCTTTCCTAAATCTGCAGCCTTATAGCCTGCATTGCATCTAGATGTGAAACTGTCACTTTTATTGTATCCTCAAGAATCAACACACATCAAACTTCTCTTAAGCTAGTAACTTTAATGGGGATGACATGTTAATATCATACATAGAACAGCTTTCCTCATCTTTCTATTGCTTTTCTGCTTTGTTTCCATTCTCATTGCTATGATGAGACCCTTTTCATCCTGCTCGGTTCCCTTGGAATCTGCATGGCACATATATGATGACTCCTGGACCCCTGGTGAGGCTCAGCCCTGTACCTGCAAGATTCACCTCATCTAAGAAATTATGAAGAGCTCTCAAAATAAATTTGTTTGTCTATCTACTAAGATACTACAATTGTTCCATCACATCATGTGTATAATACATGTGAATGCAAAAGTCTTTCTTAGTCTGATACTTTACTTACATCCAAATCTGGTTAGTAGTTAATATTACTCATCACCCATCACTATATGTATCACTCATCTTCACAGATTTTAACTCATCATCTTCCATCAAGACATGGATGAAACTGAGGAGAAAAATACTGTGTTTGTCAATTTTCCATCACTATGATGAAATCCTTGAGATATTTAGTTTAGGAAGAGAAGAATATTTATTTCTGCTCACAGATTTTGAGGTTTCAGTCAATGAATGGATTGACATTATTGTTTCAGGCCTGTGGCGGGAACACAGTCACAGCAGAATGAGGCTGTCACCATGGGCTAGAGCACAAAGAAAGAAGAGGGAGGGGCTGTTGACCCACAATCCTCTCCAGGGACATGGTTGCCAGCACCTAAGCGTCTTGTTCAAGGCCTTTCTCTAGAAGGTTCCACCACTTCCCAGAGGCACCACCCTGAGTACAGGGCCTTTACCACATGGTTCTTTGGGGACAGTCAAGGTCAAAACCATGCAAATATATTCTTTGCCTTCTGGAAAAAAAATAAAGATTAAATGAGTATATATTAAATGGCATGCTTGGCATTTTATAGTATGTCACATTTTACATGTCTTTAAATTCAGCCTTCACAGCAAATATATGAAAGAAGTGTGAAAATTTTATTTTCCTGGTGTAAATCCTAAGGCTAGATGAGACTAATGGCTAGCAATGCAGGTGAGTGAAGCTCACATTTATTCTGCCAAAATGCTGCGTTAAAATGCAGTAAATTCATGACTTTTCATTAATAATATTTCTGTTGTAGCTATAATATTGTTCATCAGCATAAAGCCTTCTTATTGCATTTGCAAAATGACAAAAAAAAAATTAAGCAGAAGGGTGTGCCTTAGTAAGAATTTAGGCTAATTTTGGAATGAAACATAAGACTCAAATTTCATGAGCAGGGATATCACCTATTTCTAATGGAGTTAGTAACAAGAAACAGTTAAGCGTCTACCTGTGACGTCAATCTTTCTTTCATTAATTTATTTTAATACCATTGCTTTATGTTGAAGTCAAGATGAAATTCGAAACTGGATGTGGATATTGTATCCGAATGTAATTTCTGTAATCTGAACATATGTGCCCAGACTTTTACCACTCCCAGTCATGCCCCAGACAGAGGAAATGACTCATCTTTTTTAAAAACGGAAGTGCTAAGTATAATACAAAGTGTCATGACCAAAAATATTTTATATATAACTTAGGAAGTATGAACCTGTACTTTTTATGAATCTAATCAATTTTCAGGCCTTTAACTCTTGAATATTTCTGTCAAAATTTAGGGAATTTACTTCTTAATTATAACAAAAATAAACAGATTATCAGAAAAAATTAACATCTAATCCTGAGTTTAATTATGCTCTCAAGTTTTATATGAAATCTTAATCTCTATTTTAAAATATGCATCTATTATAATATTATACTTCCAAATGCAATAAATTTTCCAAAATGTATGAAAATAAAAAACTATAAAGTAACTTATTTGGTTACTTAAACATAGTGATTAATTAAATCTTTTACTTAATAATTTAGCTCTTCCAAAACTTGATTCAATTTAGACAATTAAATTTGTTACAAGACAGATGGACATCACTATGGGCATTCACCCTAAAAAAGCCATTTTTAATGGAGATAGAGCTCATTTTTTTTTTAATAACAAAGCATACCATGTTTGGAGACAGAAAATAGCTTACAGATAAACCTCAAAAAGATAAAACTCAAAAAGAATAAAAAGTCTACTCAAAGGAAGAAATAAAAATGAGAAGTCTTGCTGCAAAAGAGGTATTTTCAATTTTCTCTAAACTATCAAAAAAAAAAAAAAAGACTGGCTGACATCTGGAGAAGTCTTTTGGCATTCCTTATATTAGATATCCTAAGGTACGATACTTAAAAGCTATACGATTGTATTGGGCAGCTTTTCATAACTGTAGCAAAATACCGAGGATAATAATGTTTAAGTAGAAAAGGATTGTTTTGGCTGATGGTTCTAGAGTTTCCAGCATGAGGCCAATCCCCTGCTCTCAGATCTTGGGGAATCAGCATATCACGGCCTGAGCACATTGTAGATGGTGGAGTAAAATGACTCACATCATGAACTGGGGAATGAGAGAAAAGAGGCTGGAGCCTCACAATTCCCTGGAAGGATATGAACTTTATGAACATAGACTTCGTATCAGACCTCAACTCTTAGCAGTTCCATTATGTACAGCAGTGTCACTGATTCTAAGCCTTCCACGCATGAATCTTTTGGGTACATTCAACATCCCAGTTCTGACACTAACAAAGTCATCAAAGTCATCTTTCATCCAGGAGGGAGGACCATCCTTGGGAGCGACAGGAAACAATAAAGTTTGATTAAATTTGGATATTTATTTGCAATTAATCAGGGCTTCTCTGAGAAATGCCTCCAGTGCAATCACTGTCCACTCAAGCTTGCTTCTTACTGAAGGAATACAGGCGGCAAAGCCAGAGACAGAGGAAAACAAGAAACTTGGCTGAATACTGTCTTCCAGTAGCCCCTGAAAATGAAAGTGGTGCAATAAAGACCACAAGAAGTCCTGATATTTAAAGTCAAGACTCAACTCAACCAAGAAAAAATTAAGAACCAAGGATATAACTGAGATTTAATGTCTGCTGGAAAAAGCAAGTCACTTGAGCATATTGGAGGTGGAGTAAGGGAGTGAGAAGATAGGATTTGGAAATGAGAAAGTTGTTTTTATAGTGTACTTTTATTTTGTGCATAGCAGAGAGTGTGAGTGTGTGTTGGACAGGACCCTAATGTTATAGGATTTTGATTTAAATAAACTTTGGTGGATAAACAGTTATAATAGATTTCTGATCTTGGTTTTTACTTCTTCCTTCTTTGCTCTGGCTCTTTTCCTGGCATTACTGACTTCATTAATGCCACTGCTACTCCCCTCTTTGACCAACAAGGGAATCTTCTGGACTATTCTTCCTGCCACCTTATTTAATGTTTGCCTTTTAAAAGACTCATCATGTTTCATCTAAATAAATTTGCTTAAAAAGAAAACATCATGTATAGAGGGGGTGGGGAGGTTTCAGGGCAGGGGGAAAGGGGAAAAAATGAGAATCAAGTCGTGTCATATTCCAGTAAAAACTCTCAATGCTGAATGAGATGATGATGCGTATTTATAATATACCAATAAAGATGAAATTAAATGTAAAACAGAAAATATGTTACTTATTATAATAGTGCCATTGATCTTTAATAAGTGATAAAAATAAACCAGTGTTATTCAGTTTTCACAGAAATCACAACACTTTTCCAGTTTGATTTAAAAATACAATTTAAGTTGGGAATTAACATCAACATAAGATCTTCTCCTTTCACTAATCTTAAGAATTGAACGATAACTGACAAATAATTTTATTATGTGGCAATATGATTTAATGTTTCATTCTTTCATGTCAAAATGTTATCTGTATGTAAATCTCATATTTTGAGGAGCCCTGGACCATGAGATAGAACTCAGACTTCATCATTGGATATATCACTCCAAATTACTTTTTAATTTTAATTTCCAGCCACTCCATAAACTGTGTGTTCTTTCTATGTTCCAGGCAAAGGATTTAATGAATTTCCTTGTCATGCCTGCTGGGAAAACTATTGAAGAGCAAAGCCAGCAATAAATACATTAAATAAATAAATAAATAAAATGTTGAAATGTACAGCAGAAGCAGCAGAACAGAATGGTAAAAAGGAGGTGAGGGAGTTAGGAAAGGAGAGCCAGAAAGGATGGAGAACAGCAAAGAAGGAGCGAACAAAATGGGAGAGAGCATTTTCACTATGAGAGGGGGTGAGGCAAAGCAAAGAGATGCAAGATTCCAGGAATTTGGGCTTTGTCTTCTACAAAGGACATTTGTACTACTTGAGTGGAGCTTGCAAATACATGTGAATTGTTTTAGTGGTGCTCAAAGTCCTGCCATACTCTTGTTAGGAATTTGGCACGAAAGTGTCAGCCTTAACTAAGGCTACAAATTTTCCTTCTATTAAATCAAAGCACCTAAATTTAAGTCTCTTTGGAATCTGTAAGTGCCATAAATTGACAATAGGAAGCTAAAAATGTCCTGGGCATTAAAACAAACAAGAAAGAAAAGATGGAATTTATTTTTCTCTTAAAATGCTCTTTTACTGATTTGCTCAAATCTTAGATTTTGAGTTTTTTTATCCAGTTTACTTAATTTCATGAAAGTCATCCCAATTACTGAAATATGGAAATACCACTGTCTATTATAATAACCAAGGTGATAAAGCAAATAGTGTGCTAATGAGGTCTCCTACTACTATTACAATATAATAGACTTTATTTGGCTTTTCATATTTGTTTTGTATGGTTGAGTGCACTACCATACGGCGCATGTATATGTATGAATGTCACCTTCCTCTTGGAATGTTTCCTGTAAAAAGATGTAGTGACCTTCTTTGTCTCTCTTAATTGGTTTTTGTTTGAAATCTATTTTGTGTACAAATGAAATAGCTGCTCCTATTTTTTGTGGATTCTCGTCACAGGAAGAATTGTTTTTTAACCTTTTTCTTTCAGCTTGATTTTTTTGAATTAAGTGTATTTCTTGATTACAGACTATTGTTGGATCTTACTTCTTAATCCATTTTGCCAATCTATTTCTTTTAACTGGTGAATTGAGATCATTAACATTGATGGTTACAGCTAATTTGTGTTGACTTATCCCTGTAATGATATTTTCCTGTTGTTGACTCCTACTATTTTTTTAAATTTTTTCTCCCTTTTCCATTTAATTTATTACCATGTCTAATTGCTTCACTCTGTTGGGCCACATGGAGACACTCAGTGTCTTTTTCCAGGACATTATTTAGAATTTTTTGGAGTGTCGCTTTCATAGTCATGAAGTTTTGCAGGGATTCTTTGTCATGGAAATATCTGATTTCCTCATCAATTATGAAACATAATTTTGCAGGATACATCTAGGTTGGAGGTTGTTTTCTTTTATGGTTTGAAATACTTCTTTGAGTTGAGGGTTCATCTTGAAAAGTCTACTGTGATTCTTATGGGTTTTCTTTGTGAGTGGATTGTTTCTTTTCTCTAACTACTTTCAATACTCCATTCTTCTGCTGAGTTTCTGGTATCCTGACAATTCCATGCCCTAATGTGGAATTTTTATACTATTAGCTATTTAGAGTCCTGTATGCCTCGTTTATCTGTATGTCAAATGTTTCCCTTCTGCATGGGAAGTTTTCTTCTATTTCATATTTGTACATAATTTTCTTTTAGTGTTGTTTGTACTATCTCCTCTTTCTTCATTGGCTCCAATCTGTCTTAAGTTATTCTTTGCATCAGATCTAGCAGCTGCTGAATTGATTTCTCATGGTTCCTTACAATTTTTAAGAACTCTTTCCTTTCCTGGTCTCTAACTGCTATTCTGTCTTCTGTGTATGAAATTCTGTCTTTACATTCACTAGATCTATGTAAACTTTTGCTGGAGTTTTTAATCTCTTGAATATGAATCTGTTTATTGGATTCCATTTGTTTTCTGTGCTGGGATTCCACCATGTTCCTGAGGTCCTCTAGTTTGTTTGCTTGTTGTTTGTTTGTTTGTTTTAAATCTGAATATTTCACAATAGTCACTATCTCTGTTGTTATCTGAGAAATTACTTCTGATTTCATTTTTTCCAGATCCTTCTTTGTTGCCAGTTCAAACTCTAGGTAGCTGGGTTTCCAGTTGTTCCATCTCACTGCTTGCTAAATTTAACTTTCTGATCTATTATTCTGGGTTTGAATCTTTCTCATTTCTGTTTTATTGTTGTTATTGATTTTTATTTAATTTCTGTGTTGCTGCCTTTTAAATGTTTAGTACAAATATCTTTCTTGCTAATATTTATAACTCTTAATAATGGCTACTTTCCGTATCATTCTCCTGGAATAATTGAACCTTAGGCCCTGAGTCTGTAATAGCCTTATGAAGTCTTAGTTCTGGAAGACCAGGAAAGATACTTGAAGAGAACAGTCATATCACCAGCCACTGTAGTACAGTGGATCTGTATTGCAGAAATTTTCTTCACTTTTCCAGCGAGCTTCAGTTCTCATGGAGGAACCTCAGCAAGGTCCTCTGCTATTTACTCTGTTGTCTAGAGCTCAGCCTCAATGGCCCAAGGAGTTGTGCTGTGCAAATCTAGATCTCTAAGTGTTCAAGGAGGCCCACTGTGGCCCAGGGAGGATTTTCTCTTGTGCCTCCTCTGAGTTTGAGGGTTCCATAAGAACTACTGAGCCTACCAATGTGCAGAGGACGAGAAGGAGTCACCAGGCCTTTGGGAGTATCCTATCTAAATTTCTGGCACTACTCACTGTGCAACAAACTGGGGTGCTGTTGTGGGGCCTCCTCCTTACATGATGGCCTTGCAAGAACTCTGGGCCCACCAATGTGCAGAGGATGGAGTCACTAGGCCTCTGCCAATGTCCCAGCCAAAGTGCCAGTCCTACTTTCTATACAACAAAATGCCAAAACTAATCTCTATGGGGTTATAATATGGTAGGGAAAGTATATCAGAAATTCTAGGCAGTGCTAGGGGGTTAGTTTCAGACAAGTGAAGGAAGGAACTCACTCAATTAGAAGCACAACTCCAACTCAAACTAGGAAACAAGAGTTGCAGTTCAAGCCTAATAGGAGTTTAGGACTCCTAGTAAGCAGGTAGTAATTTAGCCTACAGCACCAGGTTTGACATCAAGAATTGAAAATGTCTGCAAAAGTAAGCTTTCCAGCTGTGAGGTTTATTCAACAGTGTGACTGGGGAGGAGAGTATACCTTGCTGGCACCTCATTGGCCCAGGAAGGGTGCATAATTCCAGCCTCCTTTTAATGATGATAAATACAGCTTTTAAGATATGTCTGGTTGCATCAGGACTGACTCCAAGCTGGAATGGAGTGACACTGAAATTCTCCAGACCACAGGATGGGTCTGGGAAAAGCAGAAATTGACACAAAAAGAAGACATGATTTTGCAAATATGGAAATGCAAAAATAATTCTGTATTTACTATTAATGTTACAATTATACATAGAAGTAGTTGAGATTAGTGGCAAAGGAAATATTCCCATGTAGGTCTCACATGTGAGCTTTATGTTTATTTGTTTGTTCCATGCCGGGGACTGAACTCAGGACATTGCTTCTAGCAGGCAGGGGAAGCACCGCTGAGCTACATCCCGGTGTGTGGTTTTACCCATGTATGGTTTGACATTCTCAGTAGTATGACATCCTGGTTTTACTCCTTGCTATCTTAAAATCAGAAAAGGTCAGATGTCAACCAACTTCTTTATAAAAAAGTGATTAAAAATGCTTCAGCAAAGGAGTTAACAGTATTAAAAGAAGCTATCTCCTTACCTGTATTTTTCAGTGACTGTTCAGCACAAGCTCAAAGCTATCACTGCAAACCAGGTTGTACTGAAACGCATGGTTCATGAAGTTGAGATAAATGGACTGACAATTTCTCAACTTCCAAACCTATGTGCTTATCCTTTGTGCCTTGTCACACAGTTCACTTATGGCTGATTTAATTTTATGGAATAAAATAAGCCTATATGTGAGCAACAAATTTCCCTATGAGTTAAAAGCAAATACAGCTCAACTAATTTGGAAGTAAAACTGAGTCTCTCCTATGACTTGCACATAAATTCCCTGTGCTAAAATTATACAATTGCCCTGATGAATTTTAAACAGATTGAAAAATCATCATTTTCAAAGGAAGTAAAAATCCACAAGAGAGTAGGAGGTTTCAGGGAAACATTAGAATTAAAAACAATGCTGTCAAATCTAAGAAAGAAGGAAAGTAGGATCAGTAAGATGGCTGAATAGAAGCATGTAACACTCAGTGGTTCTCCATTAAGAGAACCAGAAAAAAAAAAACAGATAAATAGCTACATATTGAGGTGAGTGACCACAGGAAAACATTGAAATTCAACAGAAGAAAACTAGAGACCCTGTAAAATCCAGATACCCAGCAGAGCAGAGCATCAAAAGAAACAAAATATCCCAAATCTGCTGCCTGGTGAGAAGAAATTCCTGTCTTCAGTGATAAAGGTGAAAGAGGTTGTTTTATCAAACTCTATCAGTGCATATACTAGGAGTCCTATGTACTTGAGTTTTGTGACCTTTGTAGGCTTACAGCTTAAAATACATAAGAAACCTAAAATCTTCAGAGTAGTCTGGCTTTGAGAAAGAAATTCATTTCATTTTCCAGTGAACACAAGTGCTGAAGGCAGGAGGCAGTGTCATAAATGTGATGATTAAGATAGACTGTAAACTTGATTGGCTTGGGATCCACTTAGAGAATTAGTAAAGCACATTTCTCCATGTGTCTGAATAGGTCAAAGAAGTGTAACTTTGGGGTCTATATCTGGCTCCTCACCTTTCCTTTCTGGTGCTGTTCCCCTACTCTGCTTACCAACCAACATGACTCCAGTAGCTTTGCTCTATAGTCCCCTTCTGCCATGATGTTTCTGCCTTGGAGCCAGTGTACGTACTAGGAGAGGAATTCCTTGAAACTGAATCAAACTAAACTCTTCTCCTTTAAATTGTGGCTGTCAGAGGCTGTGACCTAGCAACAGGAAAGTGCCTGAAACAGAACACAGGGATCAGAAAAGAGAGGGTGTTGCTGTGACTGATTCTGACTATGAAGACTAGAAGGCTTTGTAACTGGCTTATAGGAAAAGTTTATAAAAGTCTGGAGAAGTTGGCTGGAGATGCCCTTGAATGTGTCAGCGAGCTGGATGGAGGAGTGTGATCAGAGCAGAGAGGGCCAGAACAATGATTAGCATGTATGTAAAGGCAGAGTCATGAGGTTTTAGGTGAGACTGAAGACTCCACTGAGAAGTGCTATGCTATGCCCCTGTGCAAAAAGCTGTCTGCCTTTTCCCTAAGTCCTAATGTTTTGTGGGAGGCTAACTGGAAATGGGATGCATTCATTGATCTGGTGTAGATGTTAAAGCAATCTAACATATCCGATATGATGTGTACACTGTAGGGATACTTTTAGCCAGATTCGTAGTGATGTTGGAGAGCAAACAGAAAAAAGAAAGCAGAAATATCTGAAAAACTTATATTTTCACCAGGAAGAACCTATATGTAAATGTAAGACTAGGGGTAAAGGAACTGTGGTAACTGAAGAAAATAGCACCATTAAAAATAAGCCTCCTCTACCACCACATACTTCAAACCTGAACGATAGCAAAGATGGTTGGAGGGCATCTCAGGAATTAGGAAGACACCATTCATCACAGGTCCTAGGGAGCAAGAGTAAACATTTCAATTAAAAAGAGTGCCACTGGCACCAGAGAAGGGCTACCTGGGCAATTCACTCCCTGAATTTCTTTCAATATATTTAGCCATGTAGGCACTCAGAGATTGCTATAACCACCTCCCAAGGCACACCCACAGTTCCATTGGCAGCAGGTTTGGGGGCACCCTACATGATGTCAGCCATGTTAGTAAATGACGAGAAAGAGCTGTAAGATTGGGGAGGCTTCCACCTAGATCTCAAAGGAAAGCATGAGAGACCAGCCAAGGAACCCCAAAGAGAACCTTGTAAAACTGTGGAAATAAAAGAAAGGTACACAGACAGCTCGGTAAGTTAGAGATGGTATATCTTCTAATGAAACCTGTAAGCTGTAGGCAACCCTGGGCACAAGAAAGAGTCCATGTGGGATGGCAGCAGCAAGCTTTCTGAAACTCATCTTACAATCACGTTCCCCAGATGCCAAACATGGAGCTATTGGACTTAATATTTGCTCTGCTTGGTTTTGGTTTCTCTTTGATCTAATTCATTTCTATCCCCCTATTCTTTCCTGTTTAAATGGAAATCTTTGCTCTATGTCAGTGCAAAGATTATGGAAATTGTTTTATATTTTGAGATTACGGAAACTTTTTTCACAAGGTTCCATGACAGAGTTTCCCTTGAATCTCAAAGGTGGCATTTCCTTGAATATTTTGAAAGTACTAAAGACTAAAGTCTCTGAGGAAGGGTTCATGATGCCTTGTTTGTATGCAGAATAGGTATATCATGTTAGGCGGAATTAGGATCTCATATTTATCTTGACATTAAGTACACTTGAAGGAAATCTATTTGGTGTCAAGTTGACAAGGAGTGAGATCATAGTTAAAGGGAATTATCTGAGTAGTAATCACAGATCTGATTGTGTTTATGTAAGTCATGGAGACGCACCCTTGGCTTCTGTATCTTCTTCATTCTTCCTTCTCTGATGCTTCTTTCCTGCTCTCTGACACGGCCACCATGAGCTAAGCAGCTTACACCGCCATTCTCTTTCTGCCTTGGAGCCAGCTGACTATGAACTGAATCCCTTGAACCATGAGCCAAGTTAAACTTTCCTTTAAGTCATACATGTCAAATGCTACCTCTCAGTTACAGAGAAACAAATATGAGAAGGGACTTACTATCTGAATTTGGATACATTAAGGGTCAAAAAATGTTGCATATTGCCATGTCCAGGACTCCATACCTATCCCACTGCATTGGCCCACTGAGAAGTTACCTCAAGAAGCAACTTGGTTCAGTAGAGTGGCTGTTGCACAAATGATTGAGGCTCACTGTAAAGAGTGGGTGCTGAGACACAGAGAAAACTAGAGATAACCACCTTTAAGAACTATGGTGTTGAAAAGCTTGTACTCTAAGAGTAGCAGCGTGATCATGGTGTGTGCCAGGACTGAGGGCAGCTGCCTAAGCAGTTCTTGTGAGCTCTCTGTCAGTGTTCAACATGAGTGCCTTTCACTAATCTGGTGTAAAAATACCTGTGAGATTCTATAGCTCCACTGCTCGCAAAGGAATAACATAGTGGACTTAATCTTCACAGCTCTTCCAACTTTAGCTACAGCATAGTTCTGGTTAGTTCTCTCATGGAGAAAATAATTGAAAAATTCAGAGAGAAAAAAAGCCCTTGGCTTTTGGCTCATCCTCGTGTGTGCTCAATGAAAAAAATCTGAGGTCCTGCTCTGAGTGGGCACAAGTGTATTAGCAGTGAGGAAGACTAACACTTTTGCTCTCATCATGTCTTCATGGCTAACCTACACAGGTTACAGCCATGCCCGTTTGATCACAAACTTCTCAGTGAGCACCACGGGGTGGGGGGTATGGAACAGTCTTGGATTCTTTAACCCTGCCTCTCTTCATGAAGCCAATGGGTCCACACAACTGTCTGATTACAGGGCAAGTGCTTCAAGCCCCTCACCACTACTGTAGCAACCAACACTAGAGATCTCTTCAAATAACAGAGCTAATATCAGTAGTTCTGAAGGAAATCCTCCTCACTAGATAAGAGACACATATCCATGATAGGACTAGTGACACAGAGGACACCTACACACATTCTACTTTATACACTATACTTGCCTGTCCTGGGCTCCTGAAGATTCCTCAAACTCCCACAACTTAACAGTAGGACTCTCTAACTCTAATACAGTGCACAATTTGCTCAGACTCACTGGTCATAGCAGCCAATAAAGCTACAAGGAGATCATGCTATGTTACCTAGCCACCTGAAACCAAGACAAAACCTAGGAGTACCGGTAATGAAGAAATTTTTTTTAAACCTGCAACAATAAAAATTACAAAACACTGAATAAAGAAATTGAAGAAGATACTAAAAAGTCCAAGACCTCCTATGTTTATAGATTAAAAGGACACTGTTAGAAGTTCAGCTGGATCTGGTGGAACACATCTCTAATCCCAGGACTCAGGAGGCTGAGGAATAAAGATGGCGAGCTGGAGGTCAGCCTGGACCACGTAGTGAGTCTCAACAGAACAAGCAGAAGTCCACATCACACAAGCAATGTGCAGAATCAGTGCACCAATGAGATTCTTCATAGAGTAAGAAAAAAAAATCATCAATTCCTATGGGAGCACATAAGCTCCAAATAAGCAATCCAAGCTTGAACAAAAAGAGCAAACCTGGAGATAGTATAATGCCTAATTTTCAGACATAGTACAGAGCCACAGAAATATAAACAATGTGTTATTGTTAACTTAAAAAATAGGCACATGGGCTAATGGAATAAAGCAGAGAATCCAGAAATAAATCCACACACCTTCAGCCAACTGATTTTCCACAATGTTGCCAAAATACATATTGGGAGAAAGAATAGTCTCTTCACAAAAGAGAAAGAAGTAGAGAAACTGAATATCTCTGGGCAGAAGACTGAAATTTGACCCCTATTTTTCATCCTGTTCAAAAAAACTAACTGAAAATGGATCAAGACTTTAGTGCAAGACCTAATACGATGAAACTTCTGGGGGAAAAAAAGAGAGACTTTTAGATGCTGGTACAGCTGGTTTTCTTGATAGGCCCCCAAAAGCCCAGAAAACAAAAGGCAACATGGACAAATGGGACTGAAATCAAATCAAAAAGCTTCTGCAACAAATGTAACAGTCAGCAGAATAAAAAGATGATCTTTAATGCACCAGAAAATATTTTCTAGCTCTTCCTCTGATATAGGATGCATATTTCAAATATTAAAAAATTCAGTAAATTTATAACAAGGGATGAGTGATCCAAATTTAAAATGGAGAAATCAGGTAAGCATTTCTCAAAAGAAAAAATTTAAATAACCTATAAATATATGAGAAATTCTCAATCTTTTTGCCTATCATGGAAATACAAATCAGAAGTACTATGAAATAACATCTTATACCCAGTTAGAATAGCTACTTTAAAAATAAATGCTAGGTAGGATGTGGAGTAAAAGGAACACTTTTGGTATGAATCTAAATTATTACAGTTACTATATTTAAAAAGCATAGAAGTTGCTCAAAAACTAAAAGCAGAACTACCATATGACCCAACTAACTTCATACCTGGGTGCATTTCAAAAGAAAAGAAAATCAGCACGTAAGACATACCTGAATGCCCAAGTGTGTTGTGGTCCTCTTGTAAGACATACCTGAGTGCCTGCATGTATTGTGACACTACTCACAGTTGCCCAGACATGAAGTCGTGTCTAAATGCCCATCAATAGACAAATGGATAAAGACATTGTGATGGGTATACACAATGGATATCATTCAATTGAGAAGTATAAAACCCGGTCATTTTCAGTAAAACTCATGGAACTGGAAGACATCTTACCTGACACAAGAAAAAAAGAAATAAACCCAACACAAGAAAAAAGAAAGGTCACATATTCTCTTTCATATATAGAAACTAAGAAAAAAGTTGTCCCCAAAAGTAAACAAGAAAGATTGCTAGAGACTTGGACTTGTGCTAGGTGGTGCAACAAAGGGTAGATGGATATAATGTGTGCACGGATGGAAATACCACAGTGAATCCCATTAAGGTATACAATTCCTATGTTAGCAGTAACATTAAGAAGAAAAAAAGTAGTCCGATGAATATTTTAGTTATTTTTACACTATAAAATATAGAGCAATGTGTGAGGTCTTTGTTATCATCTGGAAGTTGTGACAAAATTAAGCCACGTGCTAGACCTTGTGCTTATGGTATCTTCAGCATAGTCAGATACATTAGTTCTCCCTGCGCTACCTCAGGTTAAACATTGCTCCCTAGAAAATATCACATCACAGGAGATTTGACAAAATGTTGACAATTTACTTTACTAATGTGGTGATTACAAATGTTTTCCATTCTAATATAGTAGCCAATATGCAAATACTAAACCGGGCACTTGGAGTTCAAAATGAGCGCACCATAGTAAGAGGGATCATTGAATGAATAACTGCAATATAATGATTAAAAAGCTGGAATAAAATACTGTCAGAGATAAAGCTGGATAATATTTAAAGTGCTAAGGTCAAGCTTTAATAAGTAATGTATTCTGGTATCAGGGAAAAGGAGTCCAGCATGAACTGATCTCAATGTTGATTTGTACAAAATCAACCCAGTGTGTGAGTGAGAATGATGGAATATGGAGAAAGATGAGTGTGGACTCATTTTAAGCACTAGCAGAACTCATCTTTAGGTGGAAAACTTTAAAATGAAAATTATTATAAAATAATTCTAATAGTAATACTTAAGGAGTTTTCTTTCTGCAGGTTTACGCATACTAATGTAAACAGTAAGCAGGGACAGTAAGCTAGTCACATGCCACTGTAAACAGTAAGCTAGTCACATGCCACCAAAAATTCATGCCAATTTAAAATACCTTATCCGTTCCCATATTTCCTGCTTTATTTTATTTTATTTTATTTTAACTTTTCAGTTTGAAATAGTTCAGGCTTGCCAAAATAACACAAAGAATTCCCATATACCCCATGCCCAGCTTCCCTGAATGTTAAGACCTTTCATAATCACAGTATCATTGTCACAAGTAACAAATTAACATCAATTCAAGACTGTTGGCTACTCTCACACCTTATTCAAATTTCACTACCTGTACCAAGAGT
This sequence comes from Petromus typicus, assembly GCA_004026965.1. Lineage (NCBI taxonomy): Eukaryota > Metazoa > Chordata > Mammalia > Rodentia > Petromuridae > Petromus > Petromus typicus. The sequence goes on along the minus strand of PVIR01000109.1, from coordinate 160,562 downwards.
GTTCTTTTTTTTCTGAACTAGATTCTGATCCAGGGTCCTGCACTGACTTTTGTCTAATTTCCTGTTTTGCTAGAGTTGAAAGAGGCCCTAGAAAAGTGGATATGATCCTAAATTTTCATTTGAGTGTACACTGAAAGGAGGAAGAACACATTCACAGTCCAGAAAGTGGAATCTTCTGCTACAAGTCCCAAGAATGAGTTAGATAACTGACCTTTCCCTGGGGTTTGCATCAACTCTGAGTGAGGTTTTCAATTGAATAATGTCTATCTGAACAGTTCTGACATCTCTTTCTATGCTCTCTAACTTCTTTAAAAGCTACCATCTTACTAACTTATTTAAAGATGATTTACTTAAAGATTACAACAATCTTTACTGAGATGCTAAATGCAATTAATCCCCAAAACTCAATAACAACACAATTTTCTACCTAGGTCTGGTTTTCTAACATTCATAATAATGATGGCCATTGTCAAAGAAAATCAAAATCAAAATTTGATTATTTGGTGGTATTTACATTCAAATCCATTTCTTTCCATGGTCTATTATTGGTTTGTACTAAATTATTTGGTTAGCACTAAATTAATATGGCTTAAGTAGCCTGTTTTACATGACTTCTTTCTAACAAGATCATAAATTGTAAAAGCAGACTAAGGAATCCATAATCATAGCTCTTGGTCGCCACCTAAAGGTTTCTTGTTTTATTTTATATGCGACCTACTGTGTATTCCTTTTATAATAAAATCATTACTTGTATGATTAAAGGTTTCTACATGAGTATAAGGTAAAGGAGTTTATTTTTGTTTTCACTTTTTTGATTTTCAAAAAGCAGTGTATACATAACGGTATCTACTTTTCAACTTACTTGATATTTTAAACAGTTTAAATTAGATCCTCTGAACTAGTCTGGGAGTTTTCCATTCACTTGAGAAATATTTGTACTATCCCTTTCCTAACTCCATATTGCCAACACAAAACTGCCATGCTCTCTAACTGCAAGAAGTATGAGCCAGTCACTGATATAAGAAGCTGGCTTTTTGTCATAATCTGTATTGAAATTATCCTTAATTAGATAACATTGAGGAAATCTAGAAAAAGCCTAAGCAAAGTGACATACTTAAAATTTCTGACTTTCTAAGGTAAGTCCTGCTCATGAAGGTTCACTTCAATTTCACTCTATCTACTTGCTTTGTGACAATGCATGTTAAGTCCCCCAATTCCACAGAGAATGTTAAAAATGGGTGGAATCTCTTGATTATGCTCGAATAGATGAGATGTCAGAATTAACTATTCCAGCTCTGTTCCCTGTTTCCATTGTGTTTATTCTACTTCTAGGAAACACTTTCTCCAGCCAAGTTTCTCCAGCCTCCTACTTAGACTCAAACAAAGCCATCTTTGTAGAACAAAATCATGGCCAGCTATATTATAGTAAAAAGAAACTATGACTTCTATGTAGTTTTCTGTTTTGAAACTCCACATAGAGTATCTATGAGTCAACTAAACAAATCCTTGTTAAGCACATAGACATGTTGTATTAGTACATGTTGTTGCCATTATAGATTTTGAGTTCTTTATAGAACACATCCATTCACAGTCAATAAAAAATATGTATTAGGTGCCTACTATATGCCGAGCAGTCTTGATTGCTGGTGTTCAATAAGGCAGACTAGTTTTTACCCTCATAAAGAAAGATTGCAAAATAAACTAAGTAAATAAATAAGCAAAACTCACGATGTGACTTAGTGGAACTGAGCACCGTACTGAGATAGAAAATAACAACAGGGAGAAACTGATCTAAATTGAGTAGGAAAGTCAAGAAAGAGTTTTGTGAGAAGGCAACATTGATAAAAAGAGATAGAGAAATAAAGAGCCATCTGCCAGAAATACCGAGAGAAGCCGAGGCAACTGTGTGCTCAGCGTCCAAAGTACTCAGAGGCTGAGAACCAGGGCAGCAGGAGTAAGCGTGAGTGTCGAGGGTGGGAAAAGTACAGCAAGAAGGAACTGAATCAGACAAAGCCTTGAAAGCCACAGTAAGGACTTGGGGTTTTGTCCGAAAGAATATGGAAAGCCACAGTATCAGATTAAAGGAGGAAGTAACCATCTGGTAGCTGTGCAGAGAAAGAATTAGAGGCAGCCAAGAATAGAGAGAGGAAACACAGATGAAAATGAGGATGATGATGATAATGGTGGCAGAAGCAGAAGTCAAGAAGAGTACGTACATTTGAGGTGAATTTTTGAGCTAGACTCAGGAGGACATAGCAGTGTCTGCAGGGTCCTTTGGTCCCTTCTCAGCTTGTTAATATTTGCTGGTATCATCGTAGATTTGAAAGACTCATACTGTGTTCTAGATTAGATTTATATTTACTTTTTAGATTTTATATAACACCCTAAGTCTTTGGTTAAAAGTATTTGAGGAAATATCTTAATAGGATGATCTTGTACCTCAAGAAATACTTATTGTCTGACCAGTGTCCTCTGCAAACGAGACAGTCCATTAAAATAATTTTACAGATAATAGTCTACCTATTTGAAACACCAAAGATTATTTCATTTTAACCATGTTTAAGGATTTTTTTTCCTAAAATTTTCCATCTCTCTCCAGCCTGTTAGATGGAATATTTTAAAAATTAGGATTTTGAAAACATCGCATTTGTCCCTGTGTTACAATGGCACCCCTAAAAATAGTGACATATAAAAATGGGTTTCCCTACTTTGAAAAACTGAAAACTATGGTGTTGAAATGACTGACTCCTTCTCTTTGCTTTGTTTTGTTTTGTTGCCTCAGTTTTTCTTAGTTGACCTCACGCCTGGTCAGAGCCATCCACTCTGGCCTCACTTTGACAGCTGACTTCACTTTGCTGGAAGCAGGAGTCTTCCTCTTAGATGTCGTGTGAGCTAATGGTACTCAGACTAGATGTAATGAGTGCATGACTTTTGTTTGGTTTTGCCCACACAGAGCCCTTGCTCCATGCTGATTTCTTCAGTATACTTTAGGTTATTTGCAGTTTCTTGGTCAGCAACATTCAGGTCAGGGATTATTTCCCACATTTCTATAATACTTAAAAATAGACTTCACATTACCATATACATTACCATTTTAAGATTCTACAAAGACTTTTGCCTGTGACACAACTTCAATTACATCCTTATAGATGTTAGTTATTCATTTGATGACTGAAGTATAGTTTTCAAATGTTACATAGAAAAGCATTTAAAATTTGAACAAAAAACTACTTAAAAAATAATTTCAAATGCATGGACTGGAACTATGATGTAATTTTTTTTCTTTCCTGTTAATTTTAATATGGCACAGAGATCCAAACAAATCAGGTCCAAAAAACCCTATCAAAAAATACTATATCCAGGGCCGGCGGTTTAGCTCAGTGGTTCCAGTGCCTGTCTTGCAAGCGCAAGGGCCAGGTTCGATCCCCGGTAACCACATACCATATTGTGCGTGGAGACTCACGCCCAGCAGCAATCAGAACCACATTTCACAGTGCCGGGTGTGGTGACTCACACCTGTAATCCCAGCACTCGGGAGACAGAGGCAGGAGGATTGCTGTGATTGTGAGTTTGAGGCTGAGCTCAGGGTCAGCCTGAACTACAAAGTGAGACCCTGTCTCAAAAAACCTAAAAAAAAAAAAAAAAAAGAGAGAATTTCCAATGTCTTTAGACAAGTAACATGTCCATACTACAAATGCAAAACCAACACATTATAGTGGTTCTTCAAAATACATTCTTCTAAGGTATCTTGTATAATTGCCTTGATGAACAAAAGAAAATGTATAATGGAAATATATAGATGATTTAAGCATTAATGGAACAAAGAATATTCTTAACATGCATTAATATTATTTTAAGGGCTTATTGAAATAGCAGATCCCAGATACCCATGGCTGACTTGCCAACTGAAAAGCCTTGAGACTCCAGAAACTAGCGTTTGAAACACATGCTCCCTATAGAGTTGATATCTTTCTTATAATAAACTTTAGATAGCATTGTGATATACTTTGGTTAAGTAACTCAGTGATTTATTTTTCCTACCTGATGGTAAACTGTATTTTCCAAAGGTGACTGCACCGATATGTGACACACCATGCTATAAGCTTTTCCAATAAGAGGAAAATGACACTCCTGTATCAAAAGATGGAATTTACACAACTTCTGCTCAAATATGGGTAGACTTTGGACTGTAGTAAAAGTGATTCGACATGACTTTTAAGAATAATTATGAAGATGGATTCTTCCCGGTTCTGTTATGATACTTGCCCTGGGGAATCCAGCCACCACGTTGTAAAAATGCCAAGTAGCCATGTGGAAGGGCCATGTGTGGATCTCTGCCGTAGATTTATTTGAAACCTCTAAAAATGCCCATCATCAACCAACAGTGGGACTTTAGACAATTCCACTCTCCACTTTATGTCACCTCTGTAGAGTGAAAATTAGCTCTGTTACCTAGTCAGGTCAAAATTCTGATTTAGGCATATAGTAAAATTGCCACTTTTTAAAGCTAAAGTTTTATGGCAGCCTATTAATGTAGCAATTGATAAACCAGAACAAATTTCAAAGACCTCTGAATTTCTTCCAGTGAAAGATAAGGCTGCAGGTAAGTCTTCATTCATTCCAATTCGCACTCAGTGATTTCTAATTCTATCTAGCCAGATATACTGTCAGCCTAGAAGACCAACTTATTTGGTTCTATATTTGTATTTACCTCGATCTACCATTCTCTACTGGGAGTGATTCTGTTATCCACAAAACATTTATCAATGCTTGGAGACATGTAAAGATTGTCACGACTGGGAAGAGGTGTGAAGGTGACACCCAATGAGTAGAAAGAAGCCAGAAGTCTGCTAAGCATCCTACAAATTATAGCACAACTCCTGCCCCAAGAAAAAGGAATCAGCAAGTCTAAGGAATGGCAAGGCTGAAGAATTCCCTACATCCTATCCACTCCTGAGCTACTAGGCTCTCACCTATAACTTTCTTTACCATGCATAGTTGAAGAAACCAGAAATTAAAGAATAGGATACAATGAGAATTAAGCATGTCATGCACTTGCACAAATTTTAAATGTTGTTTGTGATCATGAAGTGTATACAAAATGTATCAATAAAGAATTATTTTTTTTTTTTTGAGACAGGTTCTCACTTTGTAGTTCAGGCAGGCCCTGAGCTCAGCCTCCAACTCACATCACAGCAATCCTCCTGCCTCTGCCTCCCAAGTGCTGGGATTACAGGTGTGAGCTACCATGCCCGGCACTGTGGTATGTGGTACTGATTGCTGATAGGCATGAGTCTCCACACCCAGTATCGTATGTGGTTAACCGGGGATCGAACCTCAGCCCTTGTACTTGCAAGACAGGCATTGGAACCACTGAGATAACTCCTCAGCCCAATAAAGAATTAATTTTTAAAAAAGAAATGTTGCATATTAGGGAAAGAGGGGAGGATTCAAATATTAGGACTATCCATTATGATTTATAACCTATGCAAGTACCACTGTCTGAATGCCTGTGATTCTCTAAAAGTATAATTTAATTTTTAACTCATAATTCATAAGTTAAACTCTATGCTTTGATATGATTATATTGAGAAGTGGTTCCTTCAGCAGTGACATGCCCGTGAGGGCTCTCATGAGTGGGACCATTGCCTTGTTAAAAGGACTTAGAGGAGGGTTTTTGTCCTTCGGCCGTGTGTAGTCACAGATGGAAACTTCCACCTCTGCAGAAGGGACTCCCTCCAGACAGGGAATCTGCTGGTGACTTAATCTTGCACTTTTCCACCTCTGGAACTATAAAAAATAAATTTCTGATATCTTCGTATTTATTTTTGTTACAGCAGCAGGGATGAACTAATTGAACAAGTGAACCTGTGGCCCTCAACCATGTTTATGAATTAGCATAACATTTTCCCCAATATTTACGCTCAATTCCCAGCTCTAGAAATTTTGATTTTTAAAAGCACTGTATGTGAGCATTGTTCTAAAACTTCCTATTCAGTTCTAATGGATAGCAAAGCGTAGGAACTAGAGGCCTGTCCCCCTTTATCTGGAGATTGTGACTCCTCACTTAGGAACATTGGAGGAGCCTGGGGGTAAAGTTTGAAAATCCTGATCAGTGATTTTGTCCCACCTTCCCCACTGACAGCCTGTGGCCTGCGTCCCCTGCACTCAGTCTACCATATTCCATCAAGAAAAGGTCCTGAGCCAGACTCATCCTTCATTGTTCTGTACACATCTGGGGTGGGAATGAATTTACCAGTAGACAGCATCATTTAGTCAATGCCGACCTGCCGATTCCAGGACAGCGGGTCCGATCTGCCCTGCACCTCGCAGTCGTAAATCATCTCTACTTTCTAGATTGCCCATTATTTACATCAGCATCATACGGAATCATCAGTCAGCATTCTAAGAATTTTATTACTGAATACCTAGCTAAATTAAATTGATATGATTTACAAAGTTCAAGAGGATGATAAAAGTTGATGTAGGACGTTATTCTGTTGAGGTCAGTTCCTTGCTTTCCAAAAAGCACCTACATTATCCCCTTCCATGCAAATCCATTGCATCTGCCGCAGAGGCTAAATAGATCAAAGTCTGCTCATTAAAAAGAGAAAAATTATGCATGAGGAAGGGAAAATGTGAAATAGCCTATTATTATAATAATTACCTCAGCAAAAATGTGTTATTTCATCATGAAAATGAGCTTTTCTGAACATGTCATTATTGCATTACACTTGTGGTACAAAGAAAAAAATGAAAACTGTGATTTTCTTTTCAAAATGTATTCATCAAAGGAAAACACCAATTTAATAAATTTCCTAATAATTATCAAGTTGTAACTTTTTGTTTTGAACTCTTCTCAATTAAAAGCCCAAACTAGAAAGACTCTTTCATGTCAGCTGAATATCTAGAATAATTCTGAACTCTCAGTTGCTCAGTGGTTATGCTCACGTCTTTCAGAAGTCAGTCAGGATCAAGGGCTTTGCTTTTCTGAGTCAGATTTTATAGGTTTAAACCCAAACTCCACCGCTTCCAATGTGGTCTTGGGCAGTTACTTTATTTCCTGTGACTCAGTTTCCTCTTGCGAGAATAATAGTACCGACTTCAGAGTTTGCTTCTGAGGACCGAATGCTGAAATGCATAGAGCCTTAGTACAGTCCCTCCCACAGATGTCTTTAATGGGTGAGTATAATTTTATTTCCAAATCTTTAGTAGTTCATTTTCTGCTAAAGTTCATACTTATGTTTTCAACCGTCTTCTGGCTATCTCTATCTCAAGTTCCTTGGCCCATTCTTATACTCCTTAACTACTCACCAACGCCGTTCTACTAAAACAGAGGACAGTGCATGGAGTGATGGTTCAAGCTCTAGGGTCCTTCCAGAAGAAGGTCATCTAGCAAATACAATTTGAGTTGTCACATTTTAATTCTCTAGGTCTATATTGTTTGCTATCAAACAGAATGTCTAACACATTGTTGATGATCATTTATATTACTCTAAGCCTTGTTATCTAGCTTTTAACCTTTTTAATATTCTCTAGAGTATTTTCAGTGGTTTCTTAGAGATGCTTGGACTAACTTGTTACTGAATACATATAGATAAATCTGAGATTGTAGAGTTTGTATCCGTGTCATCACATGAACATCTCACACGGTCCTCTTCAGTGGCCATGATGTAAAGCCATATTATTATATAGTTTTTGGACCTAAAGCCAATGGCCAAGTTCTGAAAGCTTTTTATATATTTTTTTAATTTAAATTTTTTTGTTAAGCATTTGTCTGCAGTACACAGTGATTACATTCATTGTGGGGAGTTGGTACATGCGTGCAACACACCTTGATTCCTTTCACTTCCCCTTATACTCCGCTCCTCCCCTCCTCCCTCCTCCTCTTGACTTTACCTTTTCAAAAATCCTCCTCTCCATCTTATTTTAGACTTCTTTCTAAAAATACATGAATTTGCTGTACATGCAGTTAACATTCACCTTGGGAGGGGCTACTCATACATAATCCGTCTTGTTTCTTTATTCCACCCCCTTTCTCTTCACGCTTGCCTCCCTCCTTCCTCCTCTAAATCTCATTTCCATATTTTCATTCCTGTTGTTGCTATTAATCTTAGTTCATGCTTATGATATATAATGTTTCCAGTGATTAAGATTATTAGGTTATAAACATCAGGCAGATACTGCCTGTGTAGGCCCATATTTATAAACTAAAAACAATTTCCCTGAAAGGAATCAGTAATACTGACTCAGAAAAATACCAGTTTTGTTCTCAAGGGGATTACGAAGCCAGTAGATATTATCTTCGGAAAATCAGGCAACATTAGTTTTACAGAATTCAATGAACATAATACATGATCAAGATTTCAAACTCAGTTGAACATCAAGGAAAAGAAAGACCTCAAAAGAGGAGCAATTTTCAGTTTTATAAAATTAAATTAATTTCAGTGAAAGACAAGCTCAGGCTTCACTATCTCTAGCTTTGGGATGAGTTTTACCAAAGATAAGTCTTCCAATGAAATCAAAGAATGGGCGAACCAGGAAGTAGGGATTGTTATTCTCTTCATCCTCACCCTGCAGACAATCTCAGGCTATGTTACTGTTTGCTGTTATGAATATACAACATAGAAAGATATCTATGACGAACAGAACAAAAACTATAAACCCATTTTGAACACAGTATCATAAGAGCAAAGCAATTAAAATTATCATGAAAATCCAATGTTTTCTGAGTTTTAATGATATTAATAAAAACATATGATTTTTTTAATGAAAAGAATCCAGTGACTTAAAAATGAAGGATATTGCAAGATCATACCTAGAGGAATATGGAAAGATTTTATAAAGTGGCTTTAGAAAGCATTCTTGATAATTAAGTAAGACAAGTAAGAAAAAGGGGAAAAAACACAGCTGGTAGAAAAGAAAGCCTCTGAAAAGGCAAGTGAAAGTGCTACCAGAAAGCCAGGATTCTGTTCTGCACAGCATTGGGTAGACAGAATTGAGAAGAGGTAAGGGAATTTCATAGGAAAGGGCACCGCGAATGTGAGGTATTTCATTGTTTCTGTTAATTGATCCTTTTATGGCCTAAGAGAAAGCTTGGGAAATGGCACAGATTAAGCCACTGAAGAAGAGGATAATAACTGAGACTTGTACTTAGAGGGAAACTCCACCAGGCCCAGTGGAGATTGGGTGGTGGGGAGTTGCAGAGAAGGCCACGATCAATGTCAGTACTAAGACTTACGATGAAGAAGGCAGTAGAAAAAGAAGAAAATATTTCAGGCCTCTCAATAAATTGGATTTATAGAATTTCCACAGTAGTGATACTAAGAGATGCCCAAGAAGAATGAACAACCAGAAGAAACCAAGGGAAAAAAGTCATGATATACTTCTGATAATCCCACAGTGTTCTGAGTGGAAGAGGAAGAAAAGGCCATCTCAGAATCTCAGGCTAGCCCTGCTCTTTCACTGAGTCCCGCACGGAATCCTGAAATAGGATTCTCTTGTCCCTGTTCACATCCATGCTCACACTCCTGGAGGACACCAGTCGTTACCAAAACATCCCAGTAAAGCTCCTTACTTAACAATGGCGAGTAGGGAAGTTACCTATGTGCACACATTCCTAATGCTTTTCACCAGGATGCGTCATTAGGCTTCATTGAGCATTTGACATCTAGCAATGGCAACTCATTTCTCACGTTAGTATTTTTGATCAGTCGTAAAGCTGATTCTTCCCTATATATCCTTAAGCATTTGTCTTCTCTACCCTTCTTACACATCTGTCTATTGGAGTATCAATGCTTTTTAACACATTGCTATAAGGATACATTTTTTGTAAGAGTTTATAGCCATAAGGTTTAAAAACAAATCATGAAGACAGTTATTACTAACTGTAAACAATTATAAAGTTTCAGTTTTAGGCTAAGCCCTTTAACCCATCACAACTGTGTTTTGATATAAAGTAAGTTGCTGAAGTCCTTTCCAAACTGGTAACAATTTTCCAGTGCCATTATTAAATTATTTGTCTCATCTGCATTTACTTCTAAAGCATATTTTCTATTATATTAAATGATTACTGATATTAGGATTTATTCCTGATATCCTGTTTACCAATTAACCCAAGTAATTGTTTTTCTAAGTCAGATTATAACAACTATGAGAAAAAGGATTATGTTTCATTGATGCTTATCATGTCCATAAGCCTATCAATTTGCACATAATAAATGTGCGACTATATATATATATATATATATATATATATATATATATACACACACACATATACACACATATAACATGAATGCTTGACTATTCTGTGCCTAATTTACAAAGAATTTCCTTGCTATGTTAAAAGGTCACATTCTTCAAGGTGAAACATGAAGTAATTTTGAAATTAGAGAAAGGCTCGAGAGTGGCAGTATTCCAAGAAGAAAAATTCCATGTGAATTTGATTAGAATAATGTAAATTCTGTGCTGACTTCACTCTCCAGAGGCCATGTGATCATGAGAAAATGCTGAGGGGGAGAACTTCCTCACGGCTTCACTATGAGTTACCAAGGTTCTGAGAGGCCTTTGGAGCTGTGTAATGATGTGCAAATCAGTCCACATACCACAGTGGCTCAACAGATGAACTGTGTCAACGGTGAAATGTTGTCTTTATAATGTCTCCCGATACTGCTTTTTGGGAAAAACAGCTGTGGTTTCTTAAAACTACTACACATTTTAAGAAAGCAATAATATTTAATACTTATTATATATTCATTTATCCTTCTAGTCACCTATAACTTTAAATATGTCAAGTTTTAATGAAAAAGCAATATAATTATGCACATCCCTGTCATGTACACATAAGTAAAACTGTCATATAGTTGTATATCATACTGTACAGGATGACTTCAGAGCAAAAAGATTCAAGGACAATTTTGTTTGATAAAAGAGATATAAAACTAGATTGTCATAAGGAATGTTAGGGTGCAGTCTTCTATATAAAGACATGCTTACTATGTTTATTAATATGAGTGGAGAATTATAGAGTTACCAGAAAAGGAAAGTTATGTATTCAGTAAGACCAAATATATTTGCTGTTATTTTTATGACAATATGAAGGACTGGAAGTGAGTATTCATGCATTTTCAGTATTGCATATATTATGAAATTAAAATAATCATAGTTCTATTGTAAACATTCTTGAGATAATATATTATGAATTCCAACATTTTTGTTTATTGTTATTCTTTCTTTTTTTTTTCTTTTTTTGAGACAGGCTATCACTTCGTAGTTCAGGTTGGCCCTGAGCTCACTACGTAGCCCAGACAAGCCTCAAACTCACAGCAATCTTCCTGCCTCTGCTCCCTAGTGCTGGGATTACTGGCCTAAGCCACTATGCCCATCATTGTGTTATGTAGTACTGATTGCTGATAGGTGTGAGTCACTCCAACCTAATGTTGTGATATGTAGTTTCCTGGAAATCAAACTCTCTTGGAACCTTGCACTTGCAAGGCAGGTGCCTGAACTACTAAGCTAAATCCCCGGCCTTCTTTATTGTTATTCTTGATTTTCAAAATAATCTGTGGAGTTTTCTGTGGTATGAGTTTGAGTGTTTTTATGTGAATATATTTAAGAGCAAATTTTTAATGAAATTCTCTCTCCACACATAAGCACAATTTCCCTTGTAAACAACATTCCACATCATATGAGTACATTTGTTACAATGATGAACTTGTGTTACTATATCATCAATAAAAGTGTATAGTCTACACTAGGATTTACCCTTGCTGTTCTACATTCTATGAAACAAATATATAATGACATGAACATACCACTGTACTATTGTACACAGTAGTTTACACGAACTAGTCATCCCCAACGTTCCATCTGTTCAATTCTGGCACCTTCCTACCCACTGTAACCACTGATATTTTTATTGTCTCCATATCTTCGCCTTTTCCAGAATATCACACAGATAGAATCATACAGTATATGGCTTTTTCAGGTTGGCTTCATTCACGGAGTAATAAGCAGTTAAGCTTCCTCTATGTATTTTCCTGGCTTGATAGTATATTTCTTTAGCACTGAGTAGTAGTCTTTTAAATATATTACTATACTATCTTGTCCTGTTATTGAAAGACATCTTGATTGCTCCCAAGTTTTAGCAATAACTGTAGCTATTATAAATGTCCATTAACAGGTTTGTGTATGGACACGTTTTTCATTTCCTTTTGGGTTAACATCTAAGTGTGTGATTGCTGCTTTAGTTTTGCTTTTAAAAAATAAAAAAGCCTGCTACACTGTCTTCCAAAGCAGCTATGCTACTTTGCACTCCGGTTAGCAGCAAATGAAGGGTTTTTTTGCTCCACATCTGGATTTGGACTATTCTAATAGAAATGTAATGGCATCTCATTTTAATTTGTAACTTGAGTAGTTAGTTTAATATTGTCAGTGCATAAATGAATAGATTGAGGCCTAGGGAAATTAAATAATTTACCCATGATCCTACCTACTAAGTAGCACATTTAAACTTCAGTTTGTTTCATATTCCCAAACCTTTGAGCTTTTTGTTCCATGGTTGTGTTATAATTAGACAAGAATGGAATCCAAATTTGCATATCCAGGACATGCAATGCTAATTTCCAGTCATAGCTATTACTCCCCTTCGTTTAAGTTTACACAGATGACCCTGAGACAAGGAAATGCCAACTGCAGGGGAATGAGGGAGAGAAAGTGCCAGAGGAGGCTGTGTTTGAAATCAGTTCCCACTGTGAGTAACCAGGAAACTCGGGACGAAGTGCTTAAAGTTACTCAAACCGTGATGTGTGACAGAACTTCTCCTGTCTGAGACCTGCCCATGATGAAGAATATAACAATGTAATGTTCTTAGAATTTTTTTTTTTTAGGTTTTTTTTTTTTTTTTAAATAGGTTTTTGGAGACAGGGTCTCACTTTGTAGTTCAGGCTGGCCCTGAGCTCAGCCTCAAACTCACATCACAATCCTCCTGCCTCTGCCTCCCTAGTGCTCGTATTACAGGCGTGAGCCACCACGCCAGGCACTGTGGTATGTGGTACTGGTTGCTGCTGGGTGTGGGTCTCCACACCCAGTATTGTTATGTGGTTACCGGGGAATCGAACCCGGGTCCTTGCGCTTGCGAGACAGGCGCCGGACCCACTGAGCTAACTCCCCGGCCCTGTTCTTAGAAATTTTTACAGCAGCTTATCAGCTTGTGACTTACATGTTGCTAATAATTCACTTTACTTTTTAAAATATCAATCGATGTCGGGTTGAAAATACAAAACAAGCCCCAAAATAGTGTGTGGAACACAAGGTCTCAAGTGATTCCATACAAGGAACAAAGGAACTGGAATACTTATACCTCACTTCTCAGCTCCAGCTGAGACCGCACCCAGGACGAACATCCATTCCTCAGGAGCGAGCCGTGTGCTGGGATTTGGCAGGCAGGTCACAAGGGAGACGGTCGCTGGCAGTGTCTGTACAGACTTGGGTCAACAAAGGACCTCACAGAGCTCAGGGATTAACTCAAACATCGCCCGGGCTCTGCAGTCATTGTGAAGACGAATTAAAAACTAAAGGCGTATTCATTTGCCACATGCTATAAAAGGAAGCCTGAAAACTGAGATTTGGCTATAAACAGAGACCACGTTTCATTTAATAGTACCTATATTTTTTACCAAGGAAGCCATGGATAAGAGTGCCTCTTCTTCTTCCTCTACCCCAATAAACATGAATACTGACTCGTGACTAAAGTCTTGAAAATCAGATGTTCTTAATCAGGGTGCTGAATCTTAAGTGGTTCAGAGAAAAGAGGTGATTAGAATCCCCTCTTATGCATTAGACACTCGCTCTTTGCATTTATCTTTCCTTTGTTTTCTGCTTCCTGCTGGTTGTCCAATTTCCTTCCAATCCTTTTATTTTGCACTTATTCTACCCACAATATGACTCTTCTGCTTGGAAACAAAATTTAACTCTGTTATGTAATGATCAAAAGAATCAGAGCTCCAATTCATGTCTGCTCTGGAATTTTCTTACAGGAAGGAGATTGATTTCTTTGCCAATTTGAGCCTCAGTTTCCACATTTATAAAATGGGACCCACTCCGCAGTATGATTCATAGAATATTAGTCCATTAAATGTTTTTCCGAAGAACCCATACATTCGGACCTACTTGAATTTCTCCAGGAAAAAAATTTAACTTTAACTTAGCATTCCCCAAGTTTAATCATGGAAGTCTTATTTCAGAAATCATTAACATCTCATGAACTCAGTCATCCATAGACTGTCTTGGCAAGAGACACTTTCTAGTCATGCACTTTTCAAATATTTTCCACTGGAAATAAACTTTCTCAATAAATACCTGTGTAGGATCTGAAGAGTCTGTATTAACTCATTACAGTAGAAAGTACTTCCAATTATACATTTATAATGTATGTAAGAACTATTTGGAAAGGTTGCTATACTACAGGTTGCTGGGCACTGTATGAGACCTACTAATTCACAACCTCCTGGAACGGAGAAAAAAGACTTGGAGCTCAAATTTACTCTGCAGGTAATTATGTTGCATGCAGGAGTCAGTCCACAGAATGATGAGAAACACTATCTTATAGAACACTTCAGTGAAATGTTTTAGTGGCTCTTGTTCATTATCACCAGAACAGGCTAGAGGTCATAGATGATATATCATATCTCACTGGTCAGTAAGCTCAGAAACAAACTATCCACACTATCCCCTGAAAAGCGCTAACTGTGATCCATCTTTAGAAAGACATGACATTACAACATGAACTTGACTACAAGTCAACTAAGAGGTCAATGACTTGAGCAAAATCTGGTTAAAGTGTCCAAACTCAGACAAAAAAAAGAGTAGTTTGTAGATGTTTCTCTCCCATAGCCTTCTTAGAACTTGTTAAATCTAACTAAAAAGTGAACTAATGAGAAAAAAGGTAAAAAGAATTTGGAAGACATTAAGTCATCTAATTGTATGACTTATTACCAACTCAAAGAATCTTATAATAGGAAGGTTGGGGTGAATAGCTAACGTGTTATTTTTAGACTTTCTGTGCATTTCATTTGTTCTTACTACAAATGATAAAAACTTAGCTGTTAGAAATTCAAAGTAGGACAGCAGAACACAGTAGAAAACCAGGAATTAATGAAGTTATCACATCTTGAACACTTTTTTTCCTCTGTTAAAATCTTCGGGTAATTAGATAAAGATGATACTGCATTTAATCACAATATCCTATACAGTTTTTAAAGGGGAAAGGATGAGTTTTGGTGACCAGTGGCACGTACAGAATACAAGCACAATTTTAATTTTTAAGCCACTCGTTTAAGTTACATAAGAAAAGTCTCGCGATGATTTGCAGGATTTCAGGAGAATTTACATTCAACTTTACAGCCCTAAATCCAGAGATAAGTCACCTCTGAGCAACAATCACAGTCTAACATCCAGGATATCGCGTCCTGTTCTCTTTTAATAACCAGGCCAGAAGTCTCCTCCCTACTGGAGAGACATGATCCACGGAGCTGTGTGTTCTGTCCAGTCACTCCATAAAGCCGACACCCTGAAATTGGTCTGCAGGGGTTCATGTCACAAGCCCTGGACACCTTCCTTCTGAAGGGGTCCAGACCTTCCTGAAATGGATCTACCAGCTTCATCATATTCCTCTTGCTACACAGCCATTGTGACTTGTTCTATAGAATGTAGCAACACCTAACAACACAGGATTACAAAAATCAGTGCGTACCTAGATCCCCTCCTACGTGCATGTAATATTACAACCTCCACTTACAATCCAGCATCAAGGGATAGATGAAAACACCATGAGGCTAATATGATGGTCCTGTACGGTGTGCAGTTGGGATCAAAATCCTTATGGGAACGGGGAATTTTTATTTATTTTGCACTGTACTATCTCAAAGTTGGCTGCATTGCCTGGGCCTGTGACATCATCTCTGTAATACATACATGTTTCCCAATAGAAAAATCACTTATCAGATTTTGACTATGATAAGACCTTAGAACTTCATACTTGAAGCTAAAGCTAGGATTTTGAAAGTTAAGCAAAGCGGGGTTTAGTTGTATTTGTGCGGAGCATATTGACCCGCTGTAGAACTGTGCTCACTAATGGCTGTGGGCGCTTCTCCTAGTTTGCTTCGCTGCGTCTTTGCCCCCCACAATGCCGTCCACACCTGAAACAAGGGGAGTTTTCCATGTTGTGGTGTATTAACCGGGTACTTTCCGTTTACTCAGTTAATTAGAAAACAGAAAGAAAAAAAGAGACACAAAGAGCCTCCTACTTGTTTTCTTACTCCAAATAAGGAGACGGAAACTATTAAATAAGGAGGGGAACCCCCCCAGTTCACCTTGACCTGGCTGGACTGGTCTGCTGCCTGTAATGGGCGGGGTGTCCCTTAACAAGATCGGAGAAGCTACTAGTGGGAAAATAAGAAGCTACACTTCAAGACTGGGGAGCCATTCCTGTCCCTAGAGGGAAAAGGAAACCATCATCACCCTGTCTCCTGTGGGAAATAGTGACTCTCTTCCAGTGAAGGCTGGGTCCCCTCCCTCGGCAGAGTGCTGGTGACAGGACCAGGTCCAAGGAGGGAAGGAGGCGCCGCTGCGCCCTAGATCAGTCACATTGCTCCCCACAGGCACCTGAACTTTTGAGGCAGAGTGCCCTCCCCTATCTCCTTTGCGTCTCTCACTCCTGTGCTGTCGTCTCCAACTTCTTTGTTCTGTTTACTGGGAGCGTGACGCTTAAGGTCAAAAGATACAATGTAGCCAGCAGAAAGCCCAGAACCACCGCCAGGCCCCGGGAAAAGGCGAGGTTGTCCAGCGCAGAGCTGAGACCGCGAGAAGGAACGGCGAGAAGTCTGGGCCAGTGCCTCCCGGAACAGCCCTGCGAACTCTGCCAGCTCTGCAGGGGCCGGGGCGAGCCGGGCAGCCTTAGGAAGCGGCGGAGGGCGAGCGCCCGACCCCGCAAACAAAGCGGGTCGCGCGCACCCCGGGACCAGGGAGTTGGGGGGCGGGCAGAGGCCACGGACCCCACTTTGCGCGCAGCAGCTGCGGGGCAGTGAGTATCTCCAACAAAGGAGCGCGCAGCCCGCGGGCAGACCGGAGCCCGCGCCGTCTCCCCGCTCAGCGGCGCGGCGGGCGTCGGTGCGGGACTCCGGCGGGGAGGGAGTCGGGAACCGGCCAGCGGCGGGCGATGGCCCGTTGCGTGGCTGCGCACCAGGAATTCTCGGGAAGGCTGGGATGGCAGCTGTCAGATCCAAAGGGGGAAAGAGCCCGAGTGAGCAAAACAAAGAGCGAGTGTGGGCCGCGGTGACTTCATGCCTCGCCAATGTCCCGCCCACGCCGCTCGCGCTGCTGCGCTGCAGCCTGGGCCGCCTCGCCCGCGGGCGACCGGCCGGGGCACCGCAGCGTGGGGCGGTTTCCTAGCAACTCGCAGCCCTCGGCGCAGCCGGCGACCCGCCGGCTGGGCGTCCCCGGGGCCGGGCACGACCACCCGTCGCAGCCTCGCGCCCTCGCGTCCTCGCGGTGCCCAGAGGAGAGCGCCGGCTGCCGGGGCCGCGGGCGGCGGGCGCCGAGTCCCGCGCCGGGGCCGGAGGGCCGGGCACGCAGCCCGCCGAGCCCCGCCCGCCCGCGCTCCGGGCCGGCCGAGCGCGATGCCCCGCTCAGTGCCCGCGGGCGTCGGCGGCCGCCTCTAGGGCGCCCCGGGCCGGCTGCGCGGCGGGCGGCCGTTGCCCACCTGTGGAGGACTCGCGCCGCCGTGTCCCTCCCACCCGCGCGGCATCACCCAGTGATGCGCATCACGGTGGTTTTCCCCCCAGGCTCCGCGCTTTGTTTGGGTTTGATTGTGTTTGGCTCTTCGCGAAGCTGATTTATGCGGCAGAGCCCCGGCGGCTGCAGACGAACAAAAGCTCTTTCTTTGTCCGGGAGCCGCCGCGGGCCGCCGGCCGGCACAGGAGGCGCTTTCGCCGCCACCGCGGAGCTGCCGGGGCCGCGGGGCCCGGAGATGCCGAGCGGCGCCCCTGCCCGCGTCCCTGCAGCGCTCGCCTGCGGCCGCGGGCTCCAGCTGCCCGGCCTGCGGGCGGCGTCCTAGCGAGTCCGGGCCGCGGCCCCGAGGGCGCCCGCGAGGCGCGACGCGGCAGGAAGGCGGCGGGCAGCATGTGCGGCTCGGCCCGGGCGCTCCTCTGCGCTGCACGGCTCTGCGCGCGGAGCCGGCCAGGTCCTGCCGCCCCGCTCCGGGCAGCCTGGCTGTTTGCACTTGTTCTCGGACTGGGCCGAAGTGGTAAGTTGTTTTCTTGTCTTTTTCTCTTGGCCCGAAGGCTTGGGATGGCACGAAGGGGCATCTGGCCAAAGCATCCTGGCCAGGTGAACGGCGAACGGCAGCCACAGTCCGCCCGGACGAGTTCCGAAGGGCGGCTGGGTGGCGGCGTTCTCGCCTGCCGGCGCCCGGAGGGACGCCAGGTGTCCAGGGCTGCTGCCCTGGAGCGACAGCGAGGGATGATTATAGTTGGAGACCCCGGGTGGGACTCGAGGGCGGTAGCTGTGTTTTTACACTGTCTGCTCCAAGGCTCTGGTCCATCGCCCGGGCAACCTCACCGTGCCTCCATCTTTCAGATATGTAGGTCCAGCAGCCACCAAGTTGCATTTGACTCACGGCTGTGGATAAAGCGACTGTTAATAGGAATCTTGTAATTTTTTTTTTTTTTTTGGTCCGATGAAAGAGAAGAGCAGCAGCATATACGTTTCTTCTCTCCTGGGATTCAATACGAATGAATTAAATGTTCTTAAGGAATATCCATGCCTTACTTCGCTATCCTTTCCTCTTTTTCTTTTTAAAGAAAGAAAAAAAAAAAAAAAAAAAAACACTTTCCTATTTAATGAATCCCTCCCTGAACTCAGTTTCAGAGACCTAGGAGCAGAAAGAACCTTGTCCAGGACGAACAGCTTTCATTCCCACCAAATCTCTTAGGACAGCATTACCTTTTACGGTGTTATTACCTCTTTACAAACTCGGTTATCCTCATCTGTAAAATGGGATAATACCTCCCCTCCTTCAGTCACGAAGGAAAGTTCAGATAGTTGTATGAGAAGGCATTGAGGGACTTCTCATTTATGTCATCAAAATGAAATGGAAGATGATAGCATCGTGTCATTAGCAAGCCACAAAACAAGGCGAGTGCGCCCGCAGTTACCGATTTAGGGTGAGCACTTGTTGGTTTTTCACGTAAGTCAAACATTTATTTTGGCAAGTGCAATAGATGATTACTAGATTTTTTTTAAAAGAGTGTTTACTTTTCTCTAGTCCCAGAACCCTTAAATTCTGTAAGGGATTTAATAGCACTTCTCTGACTGAAGCCTCCTCAATGACTGCGATTGTTTTGTTCACAAAAATTAACTTCTGTGCTTTAAACTGACAAGGCACGTTTCTACCGGAGCTCATTAAAACCGTCAAGTCATAACTTCACAGACAGAGAGACTCACAGTGGAAACATCCAGATCACTTTACTTAGCACTTGCATGTGTCGTTATTCAGTGTGTGTTTCAGGGAGATTTACCCAGTTATCTGAAATGGGGGCGCTTAGAGTAAGTGTTTTGTTTTGTGGTTCTATTTTGGCTCACACATTGATTTCAAAATAAATGGAACTTAATGCAAAGGAAAAAGTAGCATTCATTATCAATTATCTCTTAAATGGAACATGTATTTGTAGCAGTGAAATTTCCACTGAGCATAACTTCATCCTGTTTCAATAGGTAATAAGTGCTTTTCTAGATTTAGTAAACATATATGCTTACATACTAGCAAAATGACCATATCTTACATCAGTAAAGTATATTTTGTTCCTGACACAGTCAAATGAAAAAACCCCACTCACCTCTAGAATTTCCTAATAAGAGTAATACTTTAAAATGCATTGTAGTTGTAAAGATTCATAAATTGATTTTGTGTTAGCACTGCATTTCTCTGCAGTGATTATCACTGATTTTAAGCAAGTCTTTAAAAGGGTCCCCTCACACCTGCAGACCTGAAGAAGTAATGCTTACTGAAATCAGAACCAGGTGCCCTTTTCCCACTCCCTGTCAGGATGCAAGGCTTCCCGATCTATACTGATTTGCATGGTAGTTAAAAACATGCAAAAAATTTAAATTATAGCCAGCACAACTCAGAAAATTAGAGATCAGAGTAAACTGTTGCACTTTTCTGATATAGCTACAAGTCTCAAATTATATGTCTTTACAGTTCAAATTAGATGCTCAAATCAGAATAGAAATTTAGGTATCAATTACAAAGGAAATCTTGTTCCCATGCTCAGTGCGTAGTTTACACCAAGAAAATGTTGAGGGGAATAAAACCATACAAAAGAGACATAAGTGGCATAAGAACAGCATAATCTGGATTTGATTTTTAAAGTAAACTTTATAGGTCTCAAATGCACAATACACTTTTAGAAATGAGTGTAGAGTGGGTAAAAGGTATTAGGAACAAAATCTGAAGATTACTGATTGTAGAAAAAAATCATTGCAGTTTTTGAACTGTCCCTGGTGGAGCTTACCAGCAATTGGAGACAATTGGTGTTAGCAACTACAGCACCACAAAGTGGTTAATGGACAACTAGAAAACATAGAGTGACTGTAAATATTTGAAGAGTTCATGTGGCTATGCTATTATTTGCACATTTGCTTATTTTTAAAAATCTAAAAACAATTTTTATTGCATATTTTATACCATTACAAGGGACAAATTTCAAAAATTACAATTGCATTAAAAAAAGAAATAGTAACTATTACTTCAATGAAACTTTATCATTTATTCATCCAACTATCAAGTATTCATTCTTTTAAATCACAATTGACTGGATTACCTTGATTCTCCCCAAAACATTCCACAGCAAAAGTGTTCTCAGAGTTCTTCATGGTTACCTCAAGTAATCAAGACATTTGGGAGCATCAAGCCTTCATAAAAAATCCAGTCTTTCAAATTAATTGCATAAATAGCATCCAAATTAGTTCTAACTTAAAGTAACTGAGACATTTTAGGATCAAATAAAAAGTCACCTGTGTCTATCTTATATGTGAAAAGAGTACCAGATACTGTTGGAGAGATGCCAAGGAAAAAAAAAATCTGTGCCCCCAAAATAGCTCTTCTTATTTTATCAGATTATCTGAAATTTTACTACTTCATGGATTCCTTTAGTTAAAGCACAGTAAAAACTCTATATTTCTATTAATTTTTAACATTGTTATGGATATTTTTAAATAAGCACAGAGAGAGAGAGAGAGAGAGAGAGAATAGTATAAGGAGTCACCCAGATTCATCACCCAGGTTCATTATCAACTCAAGACCAACTCCTTCTGTCCAGCTCCCACACCCACCCATTCAGCCTCTTTTCCAAATAAATTACTTTGAGCAAATCTCTCTCATCCTGTGTTTATCCTAAGATATTTCATTAAATTTAAACTGTTGAAAGAGAAAAAATTGTCATTCATTTCAAAACATTGATTTTTTTTTCCTGAAATTTAAAGCCCTCAAGAATGTTTCCAAACTTTGAAGGGAAGAACTCAAGAAAAGGAGCAAAAAAAAAAAAAAGAGAGAGAGAGAGAGAGACAAAAACGCAGTTTCAATCATTTTCCAGGATTCTATTATTGCTCTGTTTATAAATATTTTTCTTAAAAAGTATGCATGTGTAACCACGTTTTTGGTATGCATGTATATGAAAGAAAAGAAATAGCATGAATAAATCTACTTCCCCTGACAAATGTTAATTGCTATATTCCAGTGGAGTTCCAATTGTTGACCATGCTAAAGATTCTATATTACAGATTTCTTCTCTCATCAGCTTCCTCCTCTCTCCTGAATGATCTATAGCAATGTTCTTATATGCTGCAATATCTCTCATGTTCTAGTTCTCATTCTTCTTTTGCTGCAAGTCATTGAAAAAAAAAAAAAATCCACACTTGGCTTTGCCCACTTTTTTCAAGCCCTGAACTCACAGTAATCCTCCTGCCTCTGAGTCCTGGATGCTCAGATTACAGGTATGAGCCACTACACCCAGGATTGTGGTATGTGGTTCTGATTGCTGATAAGTGTGAGTCACCAAGCCCAGCACTGTTGTATGTGGTTACTGGGGATCAAACTAGGGACCTTGTACTTTCAAGGCAGGCACTGGAACCCCTGAGCTAAATCCCCAGCCTGTGGCTTTTCCCATTTTTGTCCCTTACTCTGCCTTGAGTCTGTTATAGTTGTGCTTTTAAAATCACCTCTACAGTTCCACTCAGATCAGGTAACTTTTCCATTGCCCTTAGCCCGTTCTTAGTCTTTATGATGTTAACCTATTATTGATTAGTTAGTTGAGACTGAGGATCTTTCCCTCCTTGAAAACACTTCCTTTTGCTTCCCAGTCCTAGAATTTCTTGTTTTATATCTTTCTCTGTCTCTCATATTAGCTGTTCCTCATCTCCCAAACTCCGAATAACAGGCCTGGGACATGCTATCCAAATTTCTTACTGATGTACACCGTACATCAAGACTGGTCTGATCCAGTCTTGTATTTTAAATATCATTTCTACGGTGACATATGTCAAATGTGTATCTCCAGTCCTGACCTCTCATCCGACCCCCAGAGGATTCAGCAGGCTGTCTATGCAATATCACCAATGTGTCTCTGGGCGCAAAGTTCAGCCTGACGTATTTGAAGTCAGCCTCTCAGTTTTTTGTTTTTGTTTTTTTTTCCCTTGAAACTTATTCTTTTCATTCTTGACCAGCTCCGTCTATGGTAAGTCAGTCTCCCAGTGGAGAAAGCTAGCCCTGCAGTGCATCCCGATCTGCCTTTCCCAGTCACACATCAGTTTGTTCACCACCTCCCCTACCACAGCTTTGGTTCATGCCACTATTTTTTGCCCAAATTCTTGAAAGCCTACTTTAGGGCTTCCCTTTACGCCACAGGCATGCAGGCCTACCTGTTAAAGATGCACATCAGGTCTTGTCATTCCTACACTCAAGACAATCCATAGCTTTTCACCTGCTTCACTTGAAGCCCTCGGTGTCGCATAGACTGTAAGGACCTAAATAAGCTACCTATCCACCACTGCCTGACCTCGTCTCACCTTCCTTTCCTCCCTCATTTTGTTGTAGCAATGCTGGCCCTGGCTACACTGTGTATTTGATGTGCCAAGCATGATCCTGCCTCCAATCTTGAATGTGCTGCTCCTTATCCCTGGAATGCTCTTCCCTGAAATATATTGCTCACTCCCAGACCTCATTTCTTTTCAGGGTCTATTCAGATATCACCTTATCAGAGAGCCTTCTCTGTCTTCCCTGTCAAGACTCTAGTCGTTTGCTCTCTGTCTGTTTTATAACCCTCAGCATCTCTGGGTTTATTTGCTCTCTCTCTTCCCTGCCTCCCAACCCTATGACAGCTTGGGAGGGAAGGTACTTTGTTCCCTTTTGCAGAAAAATGCCAACCATGTAAAAAGAAAATACTCAACACAGGCTGATTGGAAAACAGAAGAGCAAATGAGTACATTTGTTCTGTGTTGAATCTTAGGTTGGTTCCATGTTCATTCCAAGAGAGTGCTTCATTGACTTCTCTTTCATACAAATGGATGACCTTAAAATCAATTTCTGCTATATTTTAATAGGAAAAAAGCATCGTCTTAACCAGAAAAAAAAATTTTTTTATTTAGCTTAAACATAGATGAAGGAGCTTTTCATAATAATGTCAATTTGGTTGTGACTATTTTTTATCTGTTTAGATTTAATAAAAGTTGAACTACAGCCTCTAATCTGCAATAATTATAAGAAATATAAGATATTTTCTGATGTTAAAGCCATGTATGAAGATTAGGAGGATGGTCCAGGTGCAAAAAGTGGTCAGAATAATTTTGTCAATTGGTCTTTCTTAAAAATGCATGTTTATGTTTTACAGGTATTTTATCGTGGATATATATGCCTACCATGCTAATGGTAACATGATTATGACCTGAGAATAAACTAATTATCATTTTAATAAGTCAAGAGAAGTCAAGAAATTTAGCTCAGAAAGAAGGAAAAACTTTTAAATACGATTTAGTACAGACGATTCACAAAATAAATGTGATAATCAGTTTTTGTTCCAACTGATTTTGTATCTGAGAAATAACCATGATATGAAAACACAGTTGTTTTACCATAGTTCTTGTACTGGTTTTTAGATGAGACTTTTTTTGTAGAAAATGTAGTTTTTGAGGTAATCTGGCCTTTGTTCTTAATAGCCTTTTCTGTTTCCATTGGTTAAGTCTGATAAATCCAGGTGTAAATAGTTTGGTAGTAAATTCCTCACATTGTTCTCAAATTCCTCCCCCTCACACACCAGGCCAGTTTATGGACCACTTGAGGAGACCTCAGTGGTTACTGTTCTGACCTGAGGTTCTTTAAACTTTAATAGGGTCTGACTCTATGTAATCACCATCAGGTTTTCTTGAAAGCAGTAATCTGTCAGCCTTTAATGCAGTCTTTCTAATGATTATCCTTTTTGAACAAAGGTGCATGTAGTATTCTCAAGAGTGACCATTTATACATCATCTGCATTCACTGAACTGTTGTCCTTTTTGTGGGGTTGAGAAGTGTCATAACTAACTTCTAAAAATCTCTTACGTGTGCTGCTTGAGACTTACCTTGCCAAACTGATAGAAATAAATAATTTCTTGTTCATCGAATAACTGGACAACCTTATATCCAATCTCCAATGTATTTGCTCAATCTTTTCTGTCCTCAGAACCCTAATTCCTGTTGTAGTCAAAGTATGTACATCATCATTATTTTATAATTAGCGGAGTGATGCCCTTTGTATATTCTTCAACCCCATATGAAATATATTCTATAAGTTATATATTCATAACAAAATATCCATGGAGAAATAATACTTTATGCTAGTCCATATTGAATTATATTAATTTTAATGATTAAATATTGTTTTAAAAGTGTCAAAATGTTAAACTTTAAAAATAAAATAAAACAAGTAACTTTATCAGTTATAGCCTAAAGATTTCATGTAGGTATAGCTTTTATTTATAGTGAAAAGAAGGTGCAATGCTCATGTAACATGATAAACACTTAAGTAGCTTGCATTCTATGCCTAGCATTTATCTAAATGATTTAATGTATTGATTTAATATTTACAATAACAAGAGAAGTGGATTTACAGTTGTTGCTTTAGAAATGAGGAGTCTGAAGCTGAGAAGATAAGCATTTTGCCCAGTGACATAGTTAATAGGTAGAGGGAGGGGATTTGATTTCATTTGTATAATCTCACAGTTTCTGCAAGAAATTTCCAAAACTCGCTGTCACTGTTAGATGATTGAGGACCTTGCTACACTGGTCTCACCTGGTGATCCCTCGGGCCCAGTCTGTAATGTGGGTCATGCTGGGGTCCTTGTTATCATGCAGAGTGACTTCCAAGGAGAGGATTCAGGTTCATAAACCATAGGTGTGATGAGATCACCCTCCTATGGGCGCCACCCAATACCTCAACTCACGTCACTGGACCTCATAACAGAGGAGTTCTTATCTGAGTGATAATGAAGGGTATTCAAATGTGCCGCTACATGAGGGGCAACCCCCAAACTCTGCTTTCCTGACATACAAGAGATTCCCAATATGTCACAGATTTGTATGTCTTCTGATTCTGAGGCACGAAGAAATTGACCACCCGATCGAAGCAGCTGGTCAGAAGTGCTCCCAGAAACAAGCTCATGACACAGTCAGAGCGTCGATCGACCTGACGTTCTATATTGTTTCACCCGTTTGTAGTATTTTTACCCCATAGTTGTTACTAAATTGGGTATTAAGCGTTTGCAGTGACTGCGCACATCTAAGCAGGTACTGCTCCACATTCTTCAGGCAGTAGTTTGAAACTGAGATATCAGGGCTGCTGCGAATGCAGGGGACAGCGAAGAGCCAAGGCCTGCTCAGGAGGCCCTGCATTCTAATCGAGGGAGACAAGTGTACACACAGCCGCCTATGAGAGTGTGGAAGGCAGGGTAAAAAGATCAAAAATAAACCCGTGTGACTGACTTGACCTGAAGAAAGGCCATATTGTACGTATAATGGTCAGGAGGCTGTCCTAGTAAGATGGCATTAAACTTCGGTAACTTGTTTGTTTCTACAGCCCACTTAAGGCCTTTCCTCATCTTTCTTGGAGTTTAAGTTCTCCTGGAGGAGGAGGGACAGAAAGCAGATAAGTGTTAGGATTTTCAAGTTGATAAATGATTAAGAAAGAAAGGAGCACTAGATAGGATGATTCCAGTAAAATGGAGATTCTCTACATGTTTCTTAACACCCAGATTCATCCATAGCAGTCTGAAGTCTGTCCCTACTAACAATGCAGCGCCAGAAAGTAGAGAAAATCTGACTCATCCTTCACTATGTGAGCTCCCTCAGCAAGCTATATCATGTCACAGCTTTGTCCACACTTTGTCACTCTACTAAGAATCTGTTCTGGCTCCTCATTGTCCTCAGGCAACTCCATCCCTCCCAGAACACTGTGTGCTCAACTCCTTTGCCTTGTCTAGGCTGCCCACCTGTGGAAGTCATTGAGGAAGGACACTGTCGGTTGCATGTGTGTCTTCAGTGCCTGGCACACAACAGATTCCAGCAGCTCATTCGGAGGAATGACTTTATGATTAACATGAGGGCAGGAGGAGTGAGCAGTTTAAATTTAGGCAGCTAAACAAATTTAGTCTTCATCAGCTTTAGTCCTCACATGACTGTGAATTTAAAAAAGTAAAGTTCTCTTTTAAAAATAGGTTTTACCATTAAAAAAAAAAAAAAAGAACATCACTTATTTCCTCTCTTAGCCCATTCCAAAAGCAATCTCTTGACTATCCAGGCAAATCTTTAACACAGTTCAGAAACTGAGACTTTGTATTCTTGAATCACCTTTTAAGATTTGTTTTGCTTTTAATATTTGTGTAACAAGTATTTTCATTGTTGGTAAATAATTGTTAAAGATAATCTTAAATTGATTTCTGTGTAGATTACACAAAGTGGAATTTGTAGTCATTTTAACCAAACAGCAAAAAAGTAATAAAACACAAACTACTCAAATCTATTTAATCATCATACATTCAGATGTTCTCAAAGCTCCTATGGTTATACTATGTGATGAAATTTAAAAATAACAATAGGTTTTTTTTGTTTGTTTGTTTTTTGAGACAGGGTCTCACTTTGTAGTTCAGGTTGGCCCTGAGCTCAGCCTCGAACTCACAGAAATCTTCCTGCCTCTGCTTCTGCCTCCAAAGTGCTGGGATTACAGGCGTGAACCACCACGCCTGGCACTATGGTATGTGGTTCTGATTGCTGGTGGCCGTTAGTCTCCACGCCTGGCATTGTTTATATGTTTACCAGGGATTGAACCCTGGACCTTGCACTTGCAAGGCAGGTGCTGGAACCACTGAGCTAAATCCTCAGTCCAACAATAGTTAAAATTTATGGAAAATTTCTATATACAAAGCAAATATCTACTAGACACATGATATGAAAATACAATATACCTTTTCCTATGACAACCTTTTGAGTTATCTGCTATTATTCTGATTTTATAGGTAAGCAAACTAATTAGAAATAGTGAATTCCTTCTTCAGGGTCTCTTAATTATTAAGTAGTGAGGACCTGAATTATGACCTGTGTGTGCTGGACTCACCACTCTTAGCCACCATGACAGATTGCCTTCTAGGAGTGAAAATAATTCCACTCCTAGTCTTGGAAGGCTCTGCTCTTGTCCTCCTCTGATGACAGTCATATCTCTAATCAGGTGTGAAGAAATCCTTCCAGTGTTTTCATTTATGGTCTGTCTGCCCCCTCTAGATCATTTCCACAATTCTGTGCCTACCAGCTCCAAGCTACTTTCCAGGTCTTCCTTCTGTGAGTAAATCCTGCCACCCATTTCCCAGACACTAGGCAAAGGTGTCCAAGGGCAGGGGAAGTAAGTGAGCTTGGACATAGACAGTGGAGTGTCCACGCAGGAAAAGGTTACTTGCGGCATAGAGTAGGTCCAGAGCTGGGAGAACAGGGGTGCAGATCATAGTTTGGAGGAAAAATGCTTCACATATTGCCAGTTTTTCAGCCAGAAATCTAACCTGTTAGAAATTTGAAATTCAGACATAACATTCTATAACATGATAAATGTGTATTTATCAAAGAAGGAAGGTAGAATTAGCTTAATGGTTTCTTAGTCTAGTTGATAATTGTTAAATATTTCATCTTGTTCTTCTCTTTCACCGGGACAAAGTTAGGGCAGTTTAAATATCATTGGAGGGGTAGAGGACACAGACAATGAATGCCCTAGGTACTATTTCATAAGAACTGCCTCAAGTCAAGAAACTTCTTTATTTCAATAGCTACATCACTTTTGGTAAATTCCAAGGTATGATCAGATTACACTGAATTCTACCCTCTCGCAGTGCTATGAGAATTTATAATTAGTTTAGTTTTTGCTTTTATTCCCTGCTGATCATTTAAAACTTGCCACAGGAAAAAAAAATCACTGTACTGATATGAATGAGCTAAATTTGGTCAAATTACCCAGGTGGTATGTATTTAATATCTATAAGTAAATGAATATGAAGAAAAACACCACTCTACTGCCTTCATGGAGTAAAAGGACTGTTTTCTCAATTTTAAATCAGTGTTAATGTGGCTGTCTTTCTACTTCACAGTCAGTAAATTAATATAATTTATATGCCAAACAAAACTATAATAAAAGTCATAATGGTTTCCATTGGGATTTTAAAAATATTTAATTAAAATAATCCCATCTTTCAACAAAGTACAATGATCATTTCTTAATAAGAAATTATAATGTCAAACAGATGTGTCACAATTATCTTCTCTGTGTTATTTTGAAATGTCTCCAATGAAAATTAATTTAGGAAATAAAATTAAGATAAATTAAAATTACAATGTTAAATTATAGTGATCTTATCAGATGTATACTCAAGATGCTTTTAAAAGATGCTTTTATTTTGAAAGCTGCGTTTCAAAGTTTATATTTGAAAAGAATATATGAGAACTCAAAGAGTGGTCTTTATGGTATCCTGTGGAATGAGTCACCTGTCATTATTATAATGGCTTTAGACATGTATTACTTTATTTTCAAGATGTCTCATTGTTTTCTTTTAACTGACAAAAATTATTATTTTTGTCCAAGACAGAGTCTGCTACCATTCCAGATAAGTACTGGTGCAGTTTGATTATTCTAGGCAACTAGCAAAAACAGTCCCTAGATAGTCCAAAGTGTCAAATAAGAGTGGCTATCAAGGGCCAATTCAAACCAAAGTTCTTGGAAGGGATGGAGTTTGGACGTGAGGAGAAGGCTGGTAATGAAGACAGAAGTATGGGTCACTGGAAATATTTTAGCTCTGAAGAACTGTGCTTATTCTGTTTCATTAGGTATGTGAGATAGGCATTGGATTTGGGCCAGGAATGTTGTGATGTTTTGCATAACTTTGAACTTCACTTCCACTGATATCCCAGTGCTAAATGAAACCACAGTGGAGATACTGTCACTTCACATGTATCTGTTGTTCCGAGGTCTTTTCTTTGGAACTGAACCACAGATCTTTTCCCCAGGTACAAGCATGGCTCCTGATTTCAATAAAGGGCACATATCTAGTAAAATTCTTTAATAAGCATCACAGAAACTAGAGAAAGGATCTGAATGAAAAGCTTTATTTCTAGGGACAGAGGGATTACTGCTATGCAATAAAGAAGCTTTAGAATATTTGGAGGTCAAACAAAGAAAGTAATTATAAAAATTCAATAATTTCTTTTCAAGGACTGGGTTGACAAAATGTACCTTAAGGAGTGCCAAGCTAAGATGTCTTTTCTTATTGCCTGTTGGAGGGAGCTAAAAGGCCAGTTGTGCCTCGTCATGTAAGGTATTCATTGACTGCAGCAGAACAAAGAACGCGAGAAAGTTATGGGATAGCCAGGAATTGCTGTGGAACTGGCTGTTCCAGTTGGAAACAAAGAAATCATTGTAGCAAAGTATATTGTTGGCAGAAAACTGACCGCGACTGAGCTAGTCTCTCTCAATACAAGACACACCTCCCAAGGTATTGCTCCATTGTCTTTTTGTGCATTTGGTTTGGAATTTTTGTGGTGGACTGAACACAACTGGGTCATAGTTTGCAAAAGAGAACACTCTAGATAAGACAGAGCCTAAGCGCAGGCAAGATTCATCTGGAAGGTAATAACACTGAAAACAAAACACTGAAGAAGGAAGTCAGTCTCGGGCATCTTGACTTTTACTTGAAAAGATCCCTTTGGATGAGGATTTCCATTACACAGACATAGAATGAGAGCCATAAGTTGAAAGGCAATGTCTAAAGTTACAGTATGAGGCCCCTGAGTTTGGTAATAGAAATATAAAAATTAAATATTGGGAGTACACGTTGTACAGAATCCAGGGCCACCTGACACACTGTGACATTGGATGGGCCTGTGGAGGTGTGGGAGGAGGGGAAGGCACTGGCCCGGTCTGCACCGAGCAGAGAGCAGCACGGCAGAGCCAGTGAGGTCAGTGCTCCTCACGTGCACATGATATGACTGCATATTACCAGCGCTGACGCTGGGCACCTGGATGGCAGCAGAACCGTGAGGCTCCATCGCCTAGAGACAGACTTACTTAGTGGAGCAGTGACTGATGTACTGGTTCTTTAATACAAAATTAGAAGCTAAAGCTTTGGGGAGAAATTTTGCCTCTCAGAGATGTGTTTATTTTAAAGCCACACACACACACACACACACACACACACACACACACACACACACACACCCCTGCTTCTGACTGAACTTCTTATAAAAATACTTGGTCAGTTAGAATTATCAATGGATACTAAACTCTTCATGTATAAATTTTTAAATCTGCCCAGTCGCCATGGTATTTTTTCTTATAGCAGAAAAGTATGATTTCTTCGAGTTCATTCTTTTCCACTAAAGATTTCATGGTTTGGCATGGCTGTATTTTTGGTCCTTTGTCCAAACTAGATACTTCTAGGCCTACTATGAAATATCCAGCCATAAAATACAGCAGATTTGATTGTGACTTCAAGTTCTATAAAGCTGCCATTATGGCAAAACACCTAGTAAATAATCAATCTACCTGGGGCATTCTTGACAAGCAGGGAACTAAAGAATCTCAGTGAATAATTATTTCATCCTTTGGATGGTCACTTCACCAGTGTAGTATCACTCTTACACATGACTTTCCTGGGAAGAATTTAAGTTCCTAGGAATTTTGCTATTGATAATGTAAAACTTTGAGGACACTATGCAGAAAAGCCAGGACTTGACCTCCACCACTAAAATATCACAAGAGATAACTGCATAAACAGTGAAAGGCTGGCAAGAAATTCTAGAATCTAAGAAGGTATTACAATCCCATATGTACCAACAGCATCTTTAGTAAAAGCTCTTGCAACTATCTCTTTTTGAAATCACTAGCATTCACATGGGAAGTACAGTAGGGATAGGGGAGCTTCAAGGTTGTCCAGTAGTGGAGAAATCAATGTCCATAGGTAACCACACTACACGTGACTACATGTGAGGGCACAGAAGACTAGAGCCACCAAGTCTGAGGTTTCCTCTCCTTTAATTTCCTTTTCCTTATTTTCATTCCACTGTATTTTTTGGCTGATTTTATGGGGATAGAGCAGAGCCTTTCAGACCAGAAGGAATAGATTAGCTGAGCCCTCTGTGCATGAGCCATTGGATCTGCAATGCAACATGGGCCAGACAAAGTGGAGAAGAATCTTTGCCTCAGCCTTGGTGAGGACATTGTCCCTTCAGACATTATTTGGTTGTGTAGCTTGGTGTTTTGGCTTGGAACCAAAACTGAAAGGAGTTGAGTGTTGGAAAGCATGGCAGATCTAAGGTCTAAGGGGAAGCTGAGTTGACTACAAGGGTTTGGAGTTGAAAATAAGACCTGGGATGTCAGATATGGGGTACGATTTCACATCTCTGAATGCATTGCTGCTGTTTGGTGAGTTCTCACTGATGTTGCCAAATGTACCAAGTCTCAGTAGCATCCGAACAACACGCTGTGGTTTTTAGCAGGCATGAGTAAAAGAGAACAGAAACCCAACCTCTAATAAAGGGATCCTGGAAATTCTCCACAGGACTTTTCTCTGACCCTGGCTGTCTCCCCTGGAGGTGGCACCTTCCCATAATCTGGCTCCACAGAGCTCTCCCTGCTCCTTGTGGTGACAAACTTCTCAAGGTTCTGTCTTATGCCCATTTTTTTCTGTCACTCCCTAAGCTTCATAGAGAGACATCATATCCCGAAGATCCCCCACAATGTTGTGACTTAAAAGCAGATGTGAAAGAACTATCAGAATTTCATGGCTGGAAAAATACTGCCCAAATCATTTCCCTCCAGTTTCCTTAGGAAATGATATTTTTGGCTCCCTAGTCCCAAATGATACTATTCTCATCACTAAATTTTTGCCCATCTTTCTTCTAATCATGCACCTTTTAGTAATAATAGCAGAGGTTCCCATAAGAAGATGAAAGGTAGTCAGAGTAAAATTTGAATTACCAAAAGGACGTATGAAAGGTATTTTAGCTAATTAAATTCTATGATAATTCTAATTCTGACTGTTTCTTTTGAAAATCTTTTTAATACATGTATGTACATTTTCCTACCTTGGGAAGTAAATAATTTAAATTTTTCTAACCTTTAGGAAAAAACCTCACAGTTATTTGATCAGATTTGCAAAGTCTCGTGGTTATGAGTTAATTAATAAATAAGAAAGCTCTGCCTGATTACTGACTTGGTGCATGTGACATTGCAATATCTGTTCAGGAACAGAGAGAAAGGTTTCCTATAGTTGGGCAAATGCACAGGAGGATGTGCAGGCACACAGAGTCCAGACAATGGCAGGGGCTGGGATTTTGGTCATTAGTGCTGCCAGGTATTGAACACGTTAATCAGACAGGTTATAGGGCTACTATGTTCTGATGCAAGACAGAGCCTCAGAGACTTTTAAAAACACTATACTTGCTTTTAGTTTTTCCACTTCTTTCACACAGTGTAGCCCTTAATGTAAGGTTCCAGCTACTACAGTTTCACAGTACATGTGCTCTACCTTTCAAGATACAGAAAGTTCATAGAGATTGTCATAAAAAAGCATCATAAAGTAGAATCTAGGCTGTGTGTTTTGTACTCTAATGGCATATATAATCATCTGCGCTCCTTTTCACCATTAGTAGAGAGTGTTAAATGTCTGTGTATGAAGGTAGAAAAAACAAAAGTATGAGGCCTCATTTATCAAATGTGTAAAGGAGCAAAATTTAGGGACAATCTGTAGAAAAAATTCTCCATGTTTGTCTCTCTGTCTCTCTCTCTCTCTCTCTCTCTCCCCCCTCCTCCCTTCCCCCAACTGCTCTCTCCCCTCCCCACCCCCAGCACACAAACAGGGCATAGCAGCCAGCCCTGCGCAGACAAAGCTTCTTCAAGGCCGCTCCTCAGCTCCTGAGCTGACTGAGAGAAAGGAGCACAGCTGGGGGACAGTCACATGAATGACACAGAGATAAACACATCCTGTCAGAGAGAAAGTGAGAGAGTGTGTGCATTCCACACAGACTGTCTTGGTCAACTGAGAGGAGACAGCCATCCGTCCGCTCAGCACATATATTCTGATGGTTCTCTAAGCCCCGAGGATATGGCAGTGAGCAACTGGACAAAGAAACTTGCTCTGCAGAAGGTCATATTCTCACAACAGCTAGATTAAGAAGAATGCAGAGCACAGTATAAAGTGCTATGTCTAGCACCTTCTATGGAGAAAACCAAACAGATGGGTGGTGAGGTATCCTGGGAAAGGAGGTGGTTAGTGAAGGCATGCCTGAGAAGCTGACATCGAAGCCAAGTCCCTAGGCCTCAGACAGGGAAATGTGACAGGGTAGCCTCTTGTGGAATGTGTCACTTTAAAAGAGGACACTGGTAGATTCTGCCATTTCCACTGAGATCTAAAGTCATAACTTTAAAAATATCTTCTAAAATTACAAAGGTAAGCAACGTGCACACAAATGTTGTAGAACAGAAAGACCAAAGTTCTTGTCCTCCTGACTTATATGTTGGGGAAGGGGAGATAAGATAAATAAGAGATAATGATTATAAGTAATTATCTAAGTGTTAGCAAGTGATAAGTGCAATGGGGAAAGTAGAGCAGGGCTGGAGGACAGTGAGGAGTTTGTCATTTTAAGTAGATTAGACAGAGTTGGGCTCATTAACAGAGGCAGTGTTTGAATAAGGACTCGAAGGCAGGGAGGAAGTTATCACTGGGGACACCGGGAAGGAGAGGAGAGAGAGGAGATCATAGCAGGCATCCAGGAGAACCAAGACTGGAGGGGGCAGAAGCTGGGGTCTTCACACTGGAAAGAGTGATTTAGATCAAAAGAAATGAGAGGATAAGCAAGGAGAGTGGTACTTGAAAATCAGATTATAGAAGAAGTAAAGTGATGGGTAATGACAAATTACAAACCTGAGACCAGAGAAAACAGTGAGGAAGTTGAAACAGTGAAAAAAATAATTGGAAGAGATAGAAAAAGGAACTGAGTCATATAAGCACAGCAAAGATGATTTGTGCATATAGTGAAATGCCAGGAATGGAAGTAAGCGTGGTGCTGGGGACAGCGATACTAAAGGAGCAGTCACAGTTTCATAGAGATGAGACAGGATGACAGTCGGCTCTGCAAGCGTCAGCGAAGCCACCACAATTCAGGGTCTGGATGCCAGACCTCAGGTGACACGTGTCAAAGCTGGGCGAGGCTGGATGGGAAGGAGGGAGGGAGAAGGCCCTGCAAGTGGCAGTGAGGGAGGGCACATGTCTGTCCCTTGTCCCGGGTATGGGAGTTATGGGAAAGGTGTCACCATCAGGACTGAGGAGGTCAGAAGTGGAAGCTGAGTGAGGTTGCAGGGATTCTGTCAGAAAAGAGCGAAGAGGATCTTCAAAAAAGAGACCGAATACAGGCCGTGCCTCTGGAGATGCAGTGTGAAGTCAAGGGTGCAGGAGACAGGTGGGAAGAAGAGAATCTGTGCAGGGCCACACAAGGTCAGCGTGTGAAGGGAAGAGGAGGGCAGCCCAGAGCTGTGGCCATTTGTAGGGAATGGTGCCAAAAACAACCCATGAGATTAGACTTTAGGAACTCAGGGCAGTTAGTGGAGATACTGTGTGCAGTGAGGGGAAGCTAGCTCCAGATTCCTAAGTCAGGAAGGGACAAGAGCTGAAAAAGGTGGCTATAGTCCGGCAGGACAAGGACTCTGTCCCTTCTCTCAAGAAGGAATGCGCTTTCTCTGTGGTCTTGGAGACTCTGGACTCGCATGATGTAGGTAGTTGCTTCAGTTCCTGAAGTTATGCTTGATGATGGTACAAACCACCAGTGCATTATCTGAGGGATCCAGGGATCACTCAGAAATTTGCTTCTTGATAATTATGGATGCATAATGTGACTATACAAATAACTAAGTAAATAGACAAAGTAAGTAATCAACATTCAAAGAGATAACTATGCAGAATATGAAGATTCAAATACAAATTCCATGAGGATTTGAAAGTGAAGAGATAAGTACTCCCAAAGGGAGGGGCAGAGACACCGTGCAAGTGACACACCAGTGTCTAGGCTAGTGAGCAATCGATGGCACCCGCAGGGTGGCAGAGGGGAAGAGTGACCCCCCCCAAGGGGACGTGAAAGCAGGACCTGGACAGGTAGAAACAGGTTTGAAAGAACTTTATGCATGGATGTTCGTGCCTCTCCACAATACAGCTGTCTCAGTCTAATCCTCACTATGCTAATGTCAGGAGGTAGAGGCTTGGAGAGTGATGAGGTCATGAAGACAGAGCCCTGTGATAGGATTGGTGTCTTTACAGAAGAGCCCAGAGAGGCTCATTTGCCCCTCCCATCCTTCCTCCATATGAGGAAACAAGAAGACACCATCTACTATTGAAGGGCTGCACCAGGTACCAAATATGTTGGCACCTTTGTCTTAGATTTTTCCAGATTCCCAAACAGTGAGGAATGAGTTATGTTGCTAATAAATAAGCAGCATGAAGTATTTCCTGCCTCTTTCATACTAAGAAATCACCCAATATATCTTGGTTTTGTTTGTATAGCTTTTTCTTTTTCTTTGGTTATTCAGTAATCAGGAAATAGATCTAGCACCAATGTATAAAGGATACTAGTCACAAATGCTGATTTTTAAGAGACTAGAAGAAAATAATAATACAGTAGATGACCAATTTCAAAATAGAATGGAGTCAATGTTAATGGAAAGAGAACACAAATGCTAGAGACACTAAGGTAAAAACAGAGAATCATGATGACTTCTTGGAACAGTGATGGGAGATTAAGTTGACTACAAAGACCTCAATCAAAATAAATGGGAAATAATAAAATTAAGAGAAAGAGGTCATGCAACTTAGAAAGAGAAATATGACTTTTACTTGAGATTTGTGGACTTTGAAGATTCATCTGGGCTCTAAAAGGGATGGTCTAGCAAACTGTTAAAAATCCAGGACAGAATCTTGAGTGAGAGTTTGAAACTGGAGAAACTAATTTGCTAGCTATGTGTGAGGAGGTTGAGTCTTAGGGTCATATTAGTTGACTGAGCCTCTCAGAATCCAGTGCAGAGAAAGATGTGAAAATAGGATGAGGAGTAGATGAAAGTATGAGAAGTGACTTTGTCCCATCGCTGTCAAAGGCATAGGACATTTACATATTGCTAAACTCTAGTTGCTAAACATAATTATGAAATTGTTGTCTGCTTTTGAGTCAGCAATTCACTAAATACGTAGAGGAAATGATCTTGGGAGGGAAGAAAACTGTCTTTTTTTTCCAAAAAGAGAACAAAAACAATTTTGACTTAAAGTTATTTACATGTTCTTTGCAATATAAAGGTAGGGTAGGGATCATATGTTAAGTTAGACCGTGTCTCAAAATAAAAATAAAGCCAATAAGGCTGAGGATGTAGTTCAGCATATCTTGAGTTCAGTCTCCTGTACCACAGAAAGAGGAAGACTTGGCAAAAATTCATTCGTAGGAGGTTCAGGAGAAAGAATTACAATACTAAATGTGAGGAAACAGCATGATGGGATGACAACAAGAGATGAACAGAAGCAAGGTCTCAGAGCTCTGTGAGGTGAGAAAGAAATGTGAAACTCAGTTCCCAAGAGGCAGCTTCAGATCCAAAGGTCTCAGCTGTTGCTTAGGATGCATCACACGATTTGGGGCTGACCTACTTCCGTTTACTTTCAGCACCATGTCTTAGAGTTCTTGGCTCGGTGGCCTTCCTTCTGTCCCATCCTCCAGCTCCTCTCAGATTGTCGCTTAGTCTGCTACTCTTGGTCTTTGCACCCAAGATCTCCGTGGCCCTCAGATAGCCCACAGGATGCCCGCTGCAGTTGCTGCCCCTGGAGAGCCCCTTTGCCTCTGTCCATGGTGGAGAGCGGCAGGTGCGGGTGTGACTGGGTGAAGCAGAGAAGCCCAGAGCAAGATGATGGGTGCTCTGTAAAAACTGTCAAAAGCACCTGGTGACGGGAGCAAGTATAGGGACGGGCTTTTAAAATCAGGGCTGGGAACTTGGAAAGAATAGATATTGATAAGTGTTGGCAGCAGGGGTTGAGCTTGGTGGATTTTGAAGATTCATATGGCTCTAAAAGGGATGGTCCAGCACATTGTTAAAAATCCAAGAACACTATAAGTAGACAGTAGGAGCAAAGAGAAGGTTAGAACTTCCTTGATTTTATTCTCCAAGAAATGATGAACTCTGGAAAAAGCTGAGTTATGATGAAGGGGAAACAGTAACTGGACCATTTGCCAGGACTGTGAAGGAAAAATTTAAAGACAGTATGGCCTTTACTAGCATCAATACTACATTTCCTGAATATAGCATTTCTACTGCTATATGTGAAGTTATTGCCAGTGAAATTAAAATGGACAAATATTTATTGAAAGAATTTAAAATATAAAAGATTAAATATCCTATAAGATAGATTAAAATATTTCTATTATAATTTAGAATCTTTTCTCACCTAAGAGAAAATATTATCATTTTTTCACACTTTTTGCAAGAAATTCCAAGTAAAATGTAAACATTTTTAAAATGTGAAGATATTTTTATCATCTCATCAATTGATCTTAATCCATTTGAAGGAACATTGGAAGGTTATTCTGTGTACAAATACACAAACAGCCATGTGTATACTATTTACTCATCATTTTAATTTACCTCTGTGATCTGTAAGTCAAAAGACAATATAAGTGCATCACTCCCTTGTTTTCTAAAAGTCCTATAATGTAATTCAATGTTTTTGTGCATCCTTTCAGGAAAAATATATTTTTTCATTATGCACTGCTTATCTTAGCAATACTACATCCAAATTAACTTACAATATCACTCTTATACATGTTTTTGGACTATAATTTACTCACCTGACTACAACCATTGAAAGTATCAGGGCACAAGTTTTGACAGATCTATCCCCTGGGAAACTACTGCAGCAACCAATATACAAAACCCTCTTAATCCAAAAAAACTTCAGTGCCACCTCTTTGCTAGCAGTGTTAAAACAGAAACAATAAATAATCTCTATGCATCACGGACAGCTGTTCTGCCTAACACATAATGACTTTGGTGGCTTTTAAAAAATTTATTATGAATATATTTTGAGACAGTCTCAGGCACTAACAGAATTATAGATGCTGTAAAGTGAATATCCTTCACCATTCATGCCATTTTGACTCATACTCTACTGCTTTTCGGGGGAAAGCTCTTTACACTGAGCTACACCTCCAGCCCTTATTCTCTTTTATTCTGAGCCATGGACTAAGTTTCCCAAGCTGGTTTGACATTTATGATCTTTCTGCTTCATTCTCCCGGAATGCTGTATTACAGTCGAGCAACCCCATTCCCAGCTACTCCTGTTTAAAAGCACATAAGGAATTGAAGCAGTTTCCCTACCTCAACAGCAAGGAGGCAAAGCCTGAGCAGAATTAAATTATGAAGCCAAGGTCAGAGAAATAGCAGGGTCAGGACAAGAACAAGTTGCCTTCTTCTCTGCCCCAGATTTGACTTCCAGGACAGAACTGGAAAGTCACAAATGGAGACGGCAACCGTAAACACCATGTTGTGTATTTCTGCCTAATTATCATGCGGCTCAGAGCTGTGCCCTGGCAAGAGATTGGGGAAACACAGTTGTAAAAGGAGCCTGTCTCTTCCACGCTGAACAAGTGCCAGCCAATCTGATTCATGCTCTAGGGAAGCGAAAGGTTCAGGCCAGGACTTTCGCACTAAAACTCAGAGTTTCCCTCTGCAGAGAAATAAAATGAATTTTGAAAAGGGCACTGAAGTTTTTAGGGAAGTCTTTGGCACTGAGGGTACAAAATAATCCTACTGGGGAAAAATCTAAAATCCTCATCTGTACAACGGGAAAATGAGATTAACAGCATGGATGATCGGAAAAATAATGAAACATAACCTAAAGAATTAACTTGAGACTGGGGATATAGCTCAGTGGTTCCAGTGCCTGTCTTGCAAACGCAAGGGCCTGGGTTTGATCCCCGGTAACCTTATAACAATACTGGGAGACTCACCCCAGCAGCAACCAGTACCACATACCACCGTGCTGGGCATGGTGGCTCATGCCTGTCATCCCAGCACTTGGGAGGCAGAGGCAGGAGGATTGCTGTGATGTGAGTTTGAGGCTGAGCTCAAGGCCAGCCTGAACCATAAAGTGAGACCCTGTCTCAAAAAACCTTAAAAAAAAAAAAAGAATTAAGTTGAGATACATGGGAATTATTATTGAGTCATCATCTAAGCACTAATTACTGTAACACTAAGGGGTTTTTCAATCCTACTTTGGAATAGTTGCCTGTGTGTTTTTCTCTATTCTGTGTAGGACAGTGTTCACAAAAGGCTCTGTTGTCAGAGTTGGGTTCAACTTGTTTCTGGGACTTACTAGCCGTGTATGCCTTTGGGATGAGACTCAGCCACTCTAACCTTCAGTTATTCAACTGCAAAATGGAAGCAGTACTGCTTTCTTCATAGGAAAAACAGCCTTGTATAGGGGATATTCACATGATAAATAATTTTTAGTTTCTTTAAGTTTAACCTTGTATGTCTAAGAAGTTGATATTTTTAAGAGGTAGTGTCTAGTTTTTCAGATTTTTATGAACTTTAAAATGGAAGATAAGTCAGGGCCGGGGAGTTAGCTCAGTGGTTCCGGCGCCTGTCTTAAAAGTACAAGGGCCCAGGTTCGATTCCCCGGTATCCACATACAATACTGGGTGTGGAGACGCACACCAGCAGCAATCAGTACCACATCCCACAGTGCCGGGCATGGTGGCTCACGCCTGTAATCTTAGCACTCGGGAGGCAGAGGCAAGAGGATTGCTGTGATGTGAGTTGGAGGCTGAGTTCAGGGCCAGCCTGAACCACAAAAGCGAGACCCTGTCTCAAAAAAAAAAAAAAAAAAATCTAAGTCCAAGTAAGTTCTGAGAGAACTAAAATTCACTTTGGGCTTCAAGTCATTGTTTATTCAGCCTAAAGCTAAATTCCTTACAATTTAGGGTGTTGTTTCGATGAGTTAATC
Organism: Petromus typicus; assembly: GCA_004026965.1. Classification (NCBI taxonomy): domain Eukaryota; kingdom Metazoa; phylum Chordata; class Mammalia; order Rodentia; family Petromuridae; genus Petromus; species Petromus typicus. Next base: position 119,918 of record PVIR01000109.1, on the reverse strand, counting down.
AAGGCCACACCTGCAATATGACTTTAGGTTTAAAATATACATGTCAAAAATGCATTCCTCCCGTCATGGGGCCTTTTTTTCACCTTCTTTACCAAGGCATTTAAATTTTTGACATGAGAAACAGTGCACATTTTTAAGTGGGAGAAAGGAAACTCATACCTGTCAGGAGTTGGAGAGAAAAATAGGAAGTACCCTGGAACTTTTTCAATGTGGTATGTTAAATTGAAAACATTATTTAGATCAACAAAGTAGGAAACCGGGGAATATTTTGGCTTTTCTAGAGAGGGAGTGTGTCTCATAAACAGGACCGTTGGAATGTATGGAAAAGTTCCAGTTAAAACAAGACACAAAGCACATGACTAATATTGCTCTCCCAAGTTATACAAATAGAGCTCTAACCAGAATTTACCTCAGAGCAGCCTCCGAGGCCCTCCTTGACATGTTGGTGCTCTATGAAGGTCCGAGTCTCAAGTAGGAAGTATGCCCTAAGAGATGCTGTGGTTTTGTACCCAGTTTTCTGTGAGTTTTTCACACTGTCATAAATTCTCTTGAGGTGTGTGTCAGAAGACAAATTGGTGTGCTTTGCTAAACAGTCAACTGCAAAATTAATTGGGTCTTCTTCAGGAACTCGTGTATGTTGAGTGATCCGCTGACTCACATGTGAAACTTCCGGGTGGAGGAAAAGCCAAACACTCAAAGCCATTTTCAAAAGTAGATGGCTGCACAAGTCTGGGTTCCACTGCTGGGCAGAGCGTGTGACATACACAACCCAGAGGAGGAGGGAGTTCTCGTAGCTCATGATTTTAGAGGTTTCACGTTACAGTCGGCTGTTTTCAAAGCAGAATTGTCACAACGGAGAAGCATGAGGGAAGGAAGCTGCTCACCTGGTGGGAGCCAGGAGCAGAAAGGTGAGGAAAGGGTCCAGGTGGAGAATGCCTTCCAGAGGCGCAGCCCGCTCCTCGTGACCACCTGCTCCAGGCCGGTGCTGCCTCCAAGGCCCTTCCATCTACAAACTCATCCACAGGTGGATCTCATACCAAGGTTAATGCCCTCCTCACCCACTCGCCTTTCGAAAGACTCACTTCCGAAATCAGGAGACTTGTGTGCAGCATTTCAGACTTAACTGTAACGATGACCAATATTCTTTCTGCTTTTCCCTTTGTTTCAAGCGCCAAATAATGTGAGTCAACATATACATAGGATATAATTTAAAAATAAACAGCTTTCAGGTAGCTACTTTCCAACCAGCTTTAGGCCAACTCAGATGTGGAGAGAGTCCTCCAACCCTAAGATTTAGAATCCCCTTCTCTCCTTTCACATCTCTTCTTCTTCATAAACTGACTTCTGTATTTTTATTTCTAGTATCATATGAGCAAAATGTGTGCATTTGGAGTGACCTAAGTGTTCAGCTTACCTAGGGAACGAAGGTTACCTTCGTTGTACCAGTGTATTAATAGTGCTCCTTTCAAGGTGAAAAGAGTAGAACACAGTTATATGGTCAGTGCATGCTCCCATCACTATTTTCAAAGCAAAACTGATGACAACCTACATGAATGAATTTACAGTGAAAAGTGTTGAGGTAATCGCATCTGATCAGGCTTCTTGTAATGACTGGTTTCAACACAAATGATGTCAGTAGTGGCTAAAACATGGTTGTTCTTGTAAATTCCATAATGAACTAGAGTTCCAATTAATGCCATCCTCATCCATTTCAACTCTGACTCACGTTGAGACACCCCAGTGAGGGCAGGGAAAACAGATGGAATGCACAGGGTTGTCCCAACATTTCTTAAACTGACCTAACTTAAAAAGGCCTTTATTTCCCTCCTTTTGAAAATATCTTTATGCTAGCACTAAACCTTATCATAATCACATAATTGTTTACTATGTATTACAAAAAGTTGAAATTTGTCTCTAGAACACAAAGGTTACATATCATAAAAGCCTTTACAAACACAGCTTTTAAAGCAAAGAAAGTAATGATACTTCCTAATGTTGGCATTATAACAAAACTTCTCAGAAAGGAATTATCCTACTTTAATGGAGAAGAGAATATTTGCTGAATGAAATTGGGTTTGGACTTTAGCAGTAAGAAAGTACGAATGAATCTAGTGGTGAGAACAGTATTGAAAATCCTATTTCAATACAGGATCATTCACATATATACAGATCTTTTAGAAACTTGATACTCTGTATAGTAAATCAGAAGGACTATACAGTATCTGAAGACCAAATGTCAAAAAATAAGAGCACTATAGTATGTTTATTTTCATACATTTAGAATATCAAGATTTATCTACATATATATCATTAAATAAACATAATTATGTTACCTTTCAAAACAGATTAATTTTGGAAATGAAGAATTTTTAAATGTAAATAAACAAGAGCTGCAGAAACTAAACTACAAACTTAGCCTCAACATATAATACCATTCATTCATTACACACTTACTAAGTGTAAACTCAGTACTAAGCTCAAACACTGAGTTAAGAGAAATGTATTTAAGACCCAGTCCTCTAAGAAGTGTCCAATAATCTTACTTTTCCAAAAGAAACAAAGCAAAATGTGAAAAATATGAATGGTTCACTTCATAGTCACTAATGTTAGCCTTAATAGCTCTTTTAAATACATTTACCTGAATTCTTTTGTCTCTTAGTAACTTATTTTTTAAAACTTGGAGGAAAATTTATTAGAAATGGTGCTAATTGTTAGTAAGAGAGTTCTAAAAACGGTAAATTAAATAAGATTTGGGTAAAATTTCTTCCCACTAGCAGTTGCAGTTATGCTCAGACAGGCAGTGACTCTCTGATACTGTGAGAGGCCGCAGCCCTTCAGCTCTGCATCATTAGCACTGGCTTCCATGGGACAAGTTTCCTCAGGTCTGAGTGCGGCTGCTGTAGGTGGAAACATCACATCTAGGTTCCTGACAGAAAGAAGTAACACAGGCAAAGGGGGAAAACTTCTTTTTGAGAAACGTTAACAGAAGCCCCATTAAGGAGCTTCCACCTTCATTGCAGCCATCAGAACTAGTCACACATCCACCATCATAAAGACAATGGCATTTCATTTCTTCTCAATGCTAACTACAAATCTGGATACTGTTAGTAAGAAAGAGCAGGGAGGCAAATAGCTATCTCTGCCACAGTGCTCCTTCTCACTCTGTGGTAGACCATTGTATAGGTGCAGCTAGCTCCCACCCAGACTTCTTTTCCAGTGCTGGAGCACCCATCCCCAGCTGCTCCTTGTGATTGGTCAGCAGCTGCCCCCTTTGCTGAAGAATTGTCTTCTAACCAAAGGAGCTACATGCTCAGAAGTAGCTGGGAGGGCAACACACTGTGGTCAACTCTACCCCCCGCCCCCCACACACACACCCGGCTGCCTACAGAAAGTGAGTCTCTGATAGGAGGTTGAAAGTAGGGGCCCTGGCCTCCAGAGGGGACACCATTGTGTATTTGGGCTTAAAACTCAGGGGCTCAATATCTTTGTTCTGTGCCGTCTCTCTCTTGACCTTCTTACCTCACTTTATCAATTAATCACTTGCTTCACATCTCGATCTTAGATTCTTCTGGGAAACTAAAATAATTTTTTCTTATACTGTCCTTATTCTTTTGAATTTCTCTTGAACTACCACGTAAGGATTGAACATTGTTACATCACTTTTTTCTTTCCAAATACACTTCCAAATAGCCACTTGGTCATGTTTACAATGGACAAGAAAGCAAAGAATCCAGACTATTCTTACTACAAATACATATTGTTTTTGTGGAGTTTTGACTTATTTACTTCTTCTCATTTCTATAGACTAAATATGCTCAAAATAATATGAATAAGCACTAGCATGTACAATAAGGACAACTTCATGAGAACTATGTAGTTTCCTGATTTGCATGTACTCTATCGCATTGGTGATGGATACTCACTGTACTTTGGGACAGGCAATTATAGAAATTTCACAGATATCACAGACATTCAATTGTGGGAAATAATTTAAAAATAGTTCAGCTTTCATTGATGTTGTGTCACAAAATATGAAAAAATGAAGGTTTTCTAGATTTTCAGTTTTATGTCATCTTTGTATTTATAATTACTAGACTGATATGCCTTAAAAACAAAATGCAGTAACTTTTAACTTAATAGATACTTAGCTGTATTTTTAAAATTTTTATGATTCAAGGGATTTTCATATTAAGGACAGCAAATTACATTTACAACAAAAAAATTTAGATTTATTTTATTGGTACATTTTAGCTATGTAAATGGACCACATTCATGATATGGAAATTCCACATGTACATGATTTGTCTTGATCCCTCCTCACTTCCTACAAATTTAAATACATAACATCTCCCCCTTTTTTCTGGACTCAGAACTGAATGCACATGCATACATACACACCACACATCCATACATGCATGAAGACATATATAGGTATTGAGAGCAACCCTATCACACAATCCAGACTACAACTGGGCCAAGCTTTCCTGCTTGTGGATCAACTTGGGCATATCTGGACCTGTGAACTTCAATCTTGTCTTTACCTCCTTCCCATAACAACAAAGACCCCTGGGGTGCCACATTGTGATGCTCCAGGGCAGAACTGCACCACGACCTTCATCTACATAATTCCTCAAGGTCTATTGCCAACATCTTCCTGCCCTCTGAGTCTTTTGTTACTTGAGATAGACATAAATAAAAGGTGTGGCAAGCTCGGCCTTGCTGTCTTGGCTACCCAGAGCAGCATGGATCAGGACCAAGCTCAGCTTCTTCTCCAAGTCTCATTTCTGTTTATTTATTAATTAATTCGCTTTGTGCTGCTGGGTTCACAGGAGACCTGAACTTAACTGCAGAGGTTCTAGTTACGTCCCCTTCCCCTGTTCCCTACATATAGTTATCCATCCATACGTATCTATATATGTAGAGAGACATAAAATTTAGCATAATTATTTATAATAATTTTATAGCAGTCGCTTTACTGATGCCCTCTGTGCCTTGAGCACCATGCCTGGCATGCTTGGCCTCATGTGTTCCTCACTTTAGCAGTATATCTGAGTATGGCAAAGCTGGTATGGCAGTAGAGGACGTGAAGGCTTAGAGATTTGAAGGAACCAGCCTAATAGCACACAGGTGGTGAGTGTGGAAGTTTACAAGTTCCTTCTCAGTTACTGTTCAGCAATACTTTCTCATCGCATCTATTACCTCCAGTTGTAACACAAAGGGAAAAAGTAAGACCAAGTGACAGATGCAGACCAATAAATGGAACTGCTTAAAATGTATGTCTGATTGGCAATTGACAATTAAATCTTTTACTGATTTGTCAGGGTAGCTCAGTTTAGTGACATGCTGTTCATAAGGCATGAAGCACTGAAGCAAAAGGTACAAAAGAAGGATCTGAAGAAATGTTTTAAAATATCATCCTACTTCAGGTGTGTCAAGAATTTTCATTAGCATCAATAAGCAATTATCCACCCTAAAACACCATGCAAGAATAAAAAGAAGAGAATGTTTCATGAAACATCACTGGACAAAAGGTTGAACAAGCAGCAACCACAGTTGTAAAATGAGAACTCCTCAGTCCCACGCCCTAATGAGGTGCCAGGGCAGTGCCCAGGGCTGCTAGGAGACTACTGCTGGAAAGTAGGCTTCCCATGTACATACTTGCCATGGGGATAGGAAGGTAAATGAGCTAAGCAGATCTGGAGGCTGACGACAGATGCCAGTGTCTGTCAACAGTAGTTGCGCATTGATGTGTGTGCAGTATAGAGACATCTGTTATCACAGCAGAGCAAGGGACAGAGAGAGAGGGAAAGACACACACACACACACACACACACACAGAGAGAGAGAGAGAGAGAGAGAGAGAGAGATCCTTAATGCACGCTTACTAACAACAGTCAAGATAATTTGCCTATCCAGTGACAAGACTTGCTATAATTGATGCAATATGTGCAATTTAGGTATCTTACTCACTTGCATATTTTAAAATTTAAAACAAAACCCTCACAGTCCCATGCACAGTGCATCTGGGATGTCTCCCATGAAGTGTAATCATGACATTCTCTAGAAATCATCTTTAACACTGTTCCCATGGAGCTCAATTTATGACCTTCCTCCAGTTCTGCAGAACCACAAGGCCTACCTCCTCCAGATCCATTTATGGGATTTTTTTTTTCCTGTAGCTACAAAGACTTTGAGAAATGTCAGCCCTGGAACCTGGGAAGTACTGACAGGACCTAAGTATCTATCTTTCTCAATCATTATATTTAGGTGCCTGTGGTTTGACTTCTGAATTTTTGAACAAAAGTGAATATAGAGAAATAATTTTGTTTGTTAATTTACTATGTACCATGTATGTTTTAAAAGTAGGATCCCAAAATAAGCTTGAATCTGGCTCACTTGGGACAGAATCCAACAACAATTAGAATCAGAGTCCAAGACTCTGCCATTTCCCTCCCATGAGACTGTGGTCTCTTAAAGGTTCCACCTGCTGCGGGAAGGTCTGGATAGAGTATGAATCGAAACAGACCTCCCTCTATGCTCCATGGGGCTCAAGGCTCACAGCTGCTAAAAGTCAAGTTAGAGCTGTGTCATGTTGCTATAACCAAATAGCTGACACTGTGTAACTTATAAACCACAGAAATTTAATTCATTTTATTTTATTTTTCAGGCCTGGAGACCAACCCCAGAGCCTCCTGCATGTTAGACAAACACTCTACCTTTGAGCTAAATCACCAGCCTTCACAGAAATTTCTTAGAGATGTGTGTACTGTGGAATCCAAGAGAAAGGAACACATTCAGTGCCTGTTGTGTGCTTTCTGCCTTCTCAGGGAAGAACAGCAGAAGGTAGAAAACAGGCTAAATACCACGTGAGGCTATATGTAACCAGGGCTCCAGCCCATTCACAAAGGAAGACCTGAGACCTGATCACTTCCGGAAGGCACTACTTCTGGCCATTTGCACTGGAGGCCACATTTTAACAAACAAATTGCAGGAAATGCACTGAGACCAGGCCAGATTGCCCATATGCTTTACTTTTAGACCTATATTGGGTTTTTCCTGGGAACAAAACTAAAAAGTCACTCCTCTTTTGAGTATTTTAGGACTAAGTGATTTTTACATTCTGCAAGCTAAACCAGATGGAAGATTTTTAGGCTGAGACTTTATAGTGAAGTGGCCAAGCTGGGAGGAAAGGGAGTCCAAAACAGTTATTTTTAGTTCTTAGAATTCCGGGTCAGATATGGAAAGATCCAGTGAAGAACAAAACTTGTGGCTGATATATATGAAAGGATGATATAAAGCCAAGGAAAAAGAACGAATAACATCAAGGATATTAAGGAAAGATGTTTTCAGCTTACACCAAACCAGACACTAGGAAATGCAAGGACAAGTGCTCCATGCTGCACCGCTCAGCATCTCTGCTGTAGCTCCCTTCTTCTGCCCACTGCCAGCACCCCTGGCATTTCTGATTAACAACTCCTTTGCCGTGGAACACAATGTAGGGGAAAGTTCGGGGGGAGAGAGAGACAGAGAGACAGAGAGAGAGACAGAGACAATGAGAGAGAGAGAGAGAAACAGACAAAGAGACAGACACAGAGAGACAGAGAGAGAGAGAGAGAGAGAAAGACAGAGAAGGAAAGATAAACCAGTTAGATAGACAGGGATATGCTCGATAGTCCCTCAGAACCACCATGTCTATGTGTGATTGTGTACACAGTATACGTACACATACTTTTCTTTAATGCCTATTGCATTTTTTTAAAGCACACAAATACAAGTTAAGAGAAACAAAGCAAAACAAGAGAGAGGTACCGGACACTATCTCCTCTGGTGTAGCCCGAACTGTCCTCCTTCCATCCCAAAGCCCCTTGCTCCAGGACCGTACACTAATTTGATGTGAATGCTCTTGCGCTTCTTGCTGTATGTTCTATTTTTAAGTTACTTCAGTCCAGGATGTTCACCTTAATGCCTATGTACCTGTGAGTCAGGTGGACAGAATGACATGTGGTTTCCAGTGTCCTTAGGATGGACCTGGTAAAAGAGAGGCCATGGAAAGAATGTTGTTCTCAACAGTCTCATGATAAAATGCCATGTGACTCATTCTGTATAATAGTTTACATTTTTAAATCTATTACATGAACCGTGTCTTAACATTAGTATATACAGGAATAAAGGTAAATAATTTACAGGCACAATTATGCTATTAAAATATGTTCTTGTATAGGAATCCATAGAAAAGTAACTTCTTAGTGACATTAAAGAGACCTGGTCTGAGATATTAAATTGTGTTAACTGCAACAATTCATTCAGTTTAAGTATTTTACTTCTAAAATACTGAATCATATCATTATTCCTGTTCTGATATTCTTCACATTAAAATAATCATAATGAATACTATCCCTTTCCATTGTAATTTTCTAAATGTCCAACTACATTATTCCTCAGAAGTTTCATTCAGTATGACTCAACATGGCTTTCCTTGTTGAGACTGGTGTCTGTAAAAATTGTAATCATTGGGCCGGGGATTTAGCTCAGTGATTCTGGCACCTGTCTTGCAAGTGCAAGGACCCGGGTTTGATCCCTGGTAACCACATACAATACTGGGCATGGAGACCCACACCCAGCAGTGACCAAAACCACATCCCACAGTGCCGGGCGTGGTGGCTCACGCCTGTAATCCCAGCACTCGGGAAGCAGAGGTAGGAGGATTACTGTGAGTTTGAAGCTCACCTGTACTACATAATGAGCTCAGGGTCAACCTGAACTAAAAGTGAGACCCTGTCTCCAAAAATAATAATAATAATAATAATAATGACACCAACAAATCTGTAGTCATTTTTTACACAAGTCTAGAACAAAACAATATACCTGCCTGATTCAAAGAATATGAAATTTAACAAGGCTTCAACACAATAGGAATTTGGGAAGACCTCCTACTATTGAGGTGGAATTCAAGCCAAATCCCCAAATCTGTCTACAATCACATTTTTGCTACCCTCTTCTCCCCCCAGTTTTGTAACCTAAATACTAATCATCCCAGGATTGATTACTTACAATGAGCAGTATAAACTCTAATGAAATTATACATTACTTGACATCTGTACTTAAAACAAAATGTCCTGTCTTAGTGTTTAAAGTGCATTTCAGCTGGAACTCTACACCTTCCTAATGAGAACAACACTAATGGTTCATTTTTTCCTCCATTACAGAAGACAATAGATGTGTCTCTTCAAATGCAGCATCATGCACCAGGTGCCTTGAGCTGGGTCCAGAATGTGGATGGTGTGTTCAAGAGGTGTGCTTTTTCATTTTCTTTCTTCTTTTCTTTTTTTTCCCTTATACTTGCCTTTGTCTTCAGCGTTATTTTATTGCACTAATATTTGTGCCTTGAAGGTGCATCAAGGAAAAAAAAAACAGATAATGCTGAGCATCAGGAAAATTTTAGTCAGTTTTACGCTGTTGGAAACAGAATATCTAGCTAAATATAACTTTTATTGGGAAATTACAGTAATTCTGAAATGAAGTGCAAACTATCTTATGTTTTCCATCTGTTCTATAGAACAGATTGGCAAACACAGATAGTAACTTCTGATAGTTCAGCAAAGTTTGGTCTTAAATTCATGCTGCAGCTAGAAGTATAAAATTTTACCCAAGTTAGACTGTTCTCTTGTATTTGCTTGTTGAAGAAAAATCAGCAGATTTATTGGTCCATTTGTTTTGTTTTTACTTCAGATATTTGAAGATAACTTATGTTCTACATTTCCTAAGACTGTGCATCAATCTGTTAGTTACTTATGGAAAATGTGATGCTTTTCTTTTGATGCCTGACCCTATTCATGAGCTATTCTGTACTTTTTAATTCCATGGAATGAAGCATAATTTAGAGAATGTTTATTGTTAAAAATTAGTATCTTTGGATTCTACCAAGAGAAATAAATCCTCATGACAAAATTCTTATAATACATTATAATACATTTGTTCTTTCTAAGCTCTAAATTCATTTTGAGGATTCTTCTTTTGTTTTATTCTTTGTAATCAGAACTACCTGAATATAAAAAGTCGCACGAAAAAAACCTTCTGCTAAATTTCAGATTTTTTTCTTTGATGAAGTTGCCTCGGCAATTTTACAATTATTTATGTAATTTCTGGAAGTTAGAACTGATACATTTTTAAGGACCTTTTTCTTGACATGGAGGCGAATCTCTTACTTTTGTCTCTCTGATTTAACACAACACGTACACACCTTTGTTGTTACTGCTTGTCCTGGGATATCCCCCAGAAGGAACAAGAAAACTGAAAAGCAGCCAAAGATTGTGGGCGTTGGCATCAATTCCTTCTATGACCCAAGTCTGATTAGAGGCAGTTCAGAAGCACACAGAACACAAGTCAGCCTCTTTTGCTGACACCCAGACGTTCCTTGGATACATTCTGGGGTCCACCAGTGAGAAAATCCAATGTCTTCCATGCACTGGGAACTGGTTCACCACAACCCATGAGGACAGGTGAAGTAGACCACTGAGAGGCCAATTCTAGAATATCGAGATCCAGGCCCATCACTTGTGATCAGCCTTGGACAAGAGAGAATTCATCCACTCTTGAAGCTTCCCTTTTCTGATCTCTATAATCTCCAATTTGGAATTTACTTATAAGTTTTCTCTTTAACAATAATGTTTCATAGCTTGGTATTTCCCAACTCGAAGCCAGTACTCCATCCTAAAGTCTTCCTGTATCACCAACAGAGATCCTTACAACCCTGAAGTCTGAGCCAACCTAACCCGTGCTATAAAATTCTACAGGAGGGAAGTTGGAAAGAACTTCTAAACAATGGTTCAGTAGTCCAGTTGTCATTTTAGTGGCAGAATTCAGAGGGAACCCTGCTCCATCTAAAGACTCTGAAGGACATACAGTCAGCAAAGTCACACATCTGGGAATACCAGTCAGTCCAGCGACAGAAGGAAGGACTTGGAGTTTCCAGAGAGATGAGTAATAAGACAGGAGAGAGTAAGACAAAAGGAAAGGAAGGGGACTACCGAAGGGAAGGGGTGCAAACACGTGTCCTTCATCTGCAGGCCTTCAGATGGGGTCTCCAGAGAGTCACTTGGCTGTGATGTCCCTAAAAGTTCTACACAGGACAGTGTAGTCTATTTATTTAGAAATCAAGCTTTATGAGGCTGAACTGGATTCAAATCCTAGTTCAACTAGTTTGTAACAGTGTAAACTTGATCACTCAACCTCAAAGACAGAAATACTGGTTGTCCCTCACTTCCGCTAGTGCGAAGAAGTAATGAAACAATATGTGAGAAGCACTTGGGGCGTGGGCATTGCTTAAGACACAGGAGTTGCAATGATCCAGACTTCGGTGCAGTTCAGAAAATGAGGAATTTTGCATGGGGTAATAGTTCAGTTTCAGAAGAAACATGCCTGGACATGGCCCCCATTATCATCCACGTCATTAAAGGACTTATCCCCTCCGAGCAAGCTGCCCAACATCATAAGCAGGCAGAATGTACTGTTGCAGTTTGGAAGACCAGCCATCCTTAAAGCACATTCGCAGCTAATGTCTTATGTTCTCAACTACCAAGACTGGGGGAAAAGAGAAAAATAAGGAAGTCCCTCTTTTCCACAATGAGAACAGTAACAAAATAAACCCGGCTTGCATAACTTTCAAAGTCTGTCAAAAGTTTAAAAAGCCACTAAAAAATTTGTGCAGTGTATGCTGCATCTACTTGTATTCTCACGTAGCATGTTAGTCTGCCACTGCATATCCTTTATCTTTTCCCTCCTTTCTATGCTACATGAAAGTACTCAAAGCCATTATAATAGAAAGGACCTTATCAATATTACCTAACTCAGTGTTTCTTGTTAACATCTATGCTAGACATGTTAAGTTTTAAACAACTTTCTTCTTGACCAATACATCCGACATGCAGTGTCACAGGAGTTCAGAGGGGAACATGGGGTATAGCTATTCTAAACAAGTGGTGGGAAACCTAAAAAGTTCCATGATACAAACAGCCCGCCACAGCACACATGCCACAGGGATACTATCACTGTCCTAAACTATAGGAAGGACACTCACTATCTAAATGAAGATGAGAGAATTCTTGCACTACTATGTAAATTGCCATGTTTGGAAGTCAAAAAGACTCAGATAGAAATCAGAGAAAAAAACTTATCTTATTCATATCACTGGAACATTATAGCAAAATGGATAACAGTAACAACTGACACAACATCAGCCACAGTATTTTCATCTTGGACATTTCATGCTCAACTAGGTTTTAGATGCAGAAAGTTGAATCCTATGTTTTTCTTGTAGAAAAGGTAACAAAAAGAATTAGAGGAAATTAAAATGACACAAAAGGGCTGGGGATTTAGGCATCTACCTGGCAAGCACAAGGTCCCACTTTTGATCCCCAGTAACTACATACCACAGTGTTGGGCACAGTGGCTCACACCTGTAATCTCTGCACTCAGGAGGCAGAGGCAGGAGGATTGCTGTGAGTTTGAGGCTAGTCTGGGCTACATAATGAGTTCAGCCTGAACTACAAAACCAAACCTTGTCTTAAAAAACTAAAAAAAAAAAAAAAAAAAAAAAAAAATTAAAAAAATTAAAAACACAAAATGCCAAAACTTAAAAGAGTGTGGTTTCAAATTGTTTTTCTTTTATACAAAGTGAAAAGGAGGCCACAATGAGTAGGAGCAGCATTCCGTTCTTAACTTTGATGCCACCAGTGGTCTTTTCTTCCCTTTTCAAATCTGATTGGCCCATTGGCAATGTTTTCCTGAGTGAGTGTGTACAGTGGGAAAAACCAGTCATGCTGATTCAGATACTGCTAAATAATTGAGAACATTTTGACAATTTCAACAAAACTATTTGACATTTAAAGCTCATGTGACATAGCTGGATGAATAGTTATAGTAAACTAACCTTCCCACCCTTCTTCTTCTCCATTCTGTACGTACAAACCATAGATTCCTTGGATGGCAGAAGAGAAAATTTAAAGCTATTTGTATATGATTTCTTTTCCATAAGTTGAAATTGTGGGACACTTAATCTGCAAAATGTGCATGGATGGCCCTTGGTCTGTAACAAGTCATGTGAGTCACGAGTGAGTAAACACGTACTTAGCCTCACGTATTCTCAGTATTCCCCACACTTGGGAGAAATGTGTCCTCCACTCAGCTTGCAGCTAAGTCAATCTGACTCACAGTGTAGCAGTTATTTGCCACCTTTCTCTGAAGAACTCCACATTATTTACATACCACTATCCTAATACTCGCCTCTACCAGAATGTCCCTGATTTTAATTAGTGACCTCATACTCAACACTCATGTCCAGATAAACTTGATGATCCTTTCTACATAACTCTTCACATTTTGTACTTCCTCCAGTTCAATTCTCATCCTAATTATAGGCACTTGATTAATAACTAAATCCACCCAGGTTCTATTCACTTTCATGATAAGGCCTCAATTTGCTTGCTATATTCCATATATCTAGATCTGCCAAACTATGATCCCTGAGTAAATATTCAATTAATCTGCTTTAACTGAATGATGAACTGGTTAGAAATCCAGTTCTCTCAATCATGCGAAATAAAGGAGAAATAAGTGAACGCTAGATCAAAATAGCCATTGTCATGAAGAAGACTGAAACTATCCAGCTCCTGGATAAGCGTATATCCCAAATAAGTCAGACCAACAGGATAGAAAATAAAACACAGCCAGGCATAGTGGTACACACTTGTAATCCTAAAACTCAGGAAGCCGAGGCAAGAGGATTACTGAAAGTTGAAGGCCAACCTGGGATACATAGTGAATACTCCACAGTGAGAACCTGTCTCAAAACAAGCAAACAAAAGAAACACTGAGTAAAATATATGTATCAATACTTTCCAATACATTTTTCATTCTTAGGGAAGGGAAAAATCAGAATTTTCACATGAAAAATAAGAATATCATTTTTTCTTAGTCAGGGTAAATTAAAACTTATTCCATTAATTTCAGGTTACTTGTGTGGCTCTTGGATAACCCTCACCTCTTCTTTGTTGAATGATAGTTTTAGGTTCAGTTGCAAAGTCAGAATCATTTGAGCTCTAATCTTGTCTTTCTCCACGAGCATTTTCCTTGGTTCACTAAATTATTTACTATTGTATATATAAGCTTTTTAGTCTAAGAAATTTGATTTCTACTATAAATTTTCAGCATTTAATTAGGCATATGATTTGGAAGCATTGCTCTCATAGTCCAAATATAACAATATACAGTAAAGATACCGGTTGAATTATTGGAGAACTGAGGCTTATTTGGAAGTCATGAATACTCTATTTTGGCTCAATTTTCTTATGGATTTATCTTTCCAAAGTAAAATATTTAGAAAGAAATAAGTTGGTATAATTTTACAGTGATCAGTTAACATTAAAAGTGTTTGGTTTAAATCTCCTCTTTAATAATTCATTTTTATTCTTTTTAAATGAGACTTAGAAATTTAAATTGTATGACAAATTTTGCCAACACTTATTGAAAACATGAAGCTCTTTTAAACAGTTGCAAAATTTATTCTACACTGGAAATGCTATCTCAGTAGTATTTTCTGTCTTGGGTTTTCTTTGGTTATAACTAAAATGATATCCAGTAAAAAAAAAAAAAGTGATTTTCCTTCTTTTAAACAGGATTTCATTTCAGGTGGATCAAGAAGTGAACGCTGTGATATTGTTCCGAATTTAATAAACAAAGGCTGTTCAGTGGAGTCCATAGAATATCCATCTGTGCATGTTGCAATACCAAGTGGCGATGACATTAACACCCAGGTGACACCAGGGGAAGTGTCAGTCCAACTGCGTCCAGGTTTGGTGATTTTTCAAATAAATCTATTATGATTCTTAATTTGAAATTACAACTCATATGAATGTGCTCATATTTGATATATGTAACAGATAGCTTTGCTACAGAAGGAATCAGAGCGAGCTCAGAATCAAGAAATCTGAATTCTAGTTTTTATCACAATGAGCTGTATGATATCACACACTCTGCAAGACCAAACATTATCTACTAGAGTTAAGTGTTCTGGTCACATTGTGATCTGTGTCCTCACATAGCTCAGGTATGGGAGAAAGGAGAGATTTTTTGCACTTTCTCAAGTGCCTAGCAGAGTTCTCACAGGTAGTAAGAATTCTATAATATTTATTGGATGCACAGATCAATTAATTAGTAGAAGCTATGAATTAAACAAAGTAACTATGATGTTTATGATGAACTGTTAAACAGAGAACCATACTTCATTATTATCATAATTATCTTCAGCAGCTTTGCGATGGTTCCTGAGGTTAAGGTGTGTTTCTTCCTATATTTTTCTGGTATTTCCATTCCATTCTGTGTATCCCACCAGTTGATACTTGTTATAGCCCTCTGAAAAAGTATTTATTTCCTCCAGACCTAGAGTGTTACGATGCATGAACTATATTTAGCAAAAAAAGTCAGGGTCCACAGGTATACATCACTCAGTTAGATGCATTAGATGTTTCAATTTAAATCATAAAATGAGTACTAAATTACTTTTAACTTTTCATTATTTCTCTGTGGGTGGTCCTGTCTTGTCATTAATTTTTAAAATAACCAATCTTGACACATTCTTCATCTCATTCCAACTGCAGAACTATTTCTTCCAGAGTCTTTGATTACCAGAAAAATAAAATCCACTTCTTTCTTGGCCCTAGGCATGTTCTTAGCTTCCAATTAAAACTGTACTCTTCACCATATAAAATAATACCAGCCCAGTATGGACGCATCTGAGCAACAGCTGCAAAAGGATGCACAAACTTTCAAATAATTAGGTTGGTGAGACTGTGGTTATTGCCAGCCTCCACTGAAAATGAATTAGCACCGCTGAGTTATGAGAGAGAGGGCTAGAGAGGGACTATATGCTCTTCACCTAATTCGAATGCAACAGTATGTTCACTAAAATCTATCCTTTGCTATTCCTGGAATTACACACAAATCTCTTCTACACCTACAAATACTTTATGTTATGATTGTTCAACCATTTTTAATGATTTCTTTTGTTATCATTCTGTTATTCTCATACATTCATCGTCTCAGTTTTCTGATCTACCTGTGTCTACTTAGGCCTTCTATATGACTTGTAAATCTTCCAGTGTCTTGTAACTTTTCATATCCCCAACAACACTGTCATTTGATACCTTTCCCACTGTTCATCCACAAGAGTCCTCAGGGTTTTAATCCAGGTGATTACTCATTTTAAGTTGTATTAACATGGAAAAGTAGTATTCACACAGCTTGGTGATATTTCAGCGTTGACTCTGGTGTGGCTGGGCACAGGCCACAGAGCACACTTGAATTTGAAGGTAAGTTATTACACCATCTTTCTTCTATGAAAAGAATAGCAAAATTAAGGGAAGCCTTGCCTAAATAATGCTATCTATAGAACAACTCAAAACTCTCATCATAGACTAATTATGCCAATAACAAAACACATGGAAATATATGGGATGTGGCTGAAATTATTCTTAGGAAAACACAGAACTGTAAATTCTCTTATTATTAAAAAAATAAATTAAGATGAACTAGGAATCCAATGAAAGAGGGGCAGCAAAAATAAAATAAAATAACCATAAAAAACAATGAGAAGTTCATAAAGTAAAAATATAAACAAGAAAATTAATGAAATGAAAGACAAAAATTAAAAAGCCCAAATTAATTTATAAATCCAAGAAGTGATTCTCTAGAAAGTCCAATAAAATAAATAAATTATGGGCAAATCTAATTAAGAAAAGTGGACAAAAATAATCTAATTATGTAAACTGTAACCACATGGAAATATTTTAAAAAGAACATCAAGAAAATATAAATCCTCAGCATATGTGATGAAGTGTTTAAATCTTGATATTATAGACAACTTGGGGTTACATACATATATGTCTAAAATTGATTCAAGAGAAACCTAAAAAACATATATGTTAAAAATTATATTTATAATTACAAATAGTAAACACCCCCAAATAAAATAAGAAATACTCCTAATGATATTAATTATAGGTGTTTTCATGATAAGAAATATTTCACTCAAACATACTCAAACTTTCAAGGAACATATTGTCTTTATTTCATATAAATTAGATAGATTTAGAGAAGGCCAAGAAGTTATTCTTAATCCTATTATCAAATCCTTAATAAAATTTTAGCAAGTCAAATTAGACTGTATGTGCTAATATCAATATCACAAAGCAAATTAGCTTAAATTACTGAACTGAAGGTATTTTATTTTTGTAATTAGTATATTTTTCATTTCGATCTGAGAAAATAGATAAAATATGTTGCTCTCTTAATAGATAACTGAAAATTCATTCAATGAAATTCAGTGCCCATTCCTGGCACTAAACGTAAAGATTACTTCTGGCTCAAGTAATCCTGGAAAGCAGGGAAAACTCTTCCCTGGGAGCCCTGGTGTTCTGTTAAAAGTGGGAGTACTTGAGGCTGAATGAAGCTCAGGGAACAGCTAGAGACAGACAAGTGTTTTAAACATCACGAGCAGGTAGAAAGTCAAGTCAGAACAGATAAGATTAAAGAAGTAAGAGAATGAGATGAGACATGTCTAATTTTATTTTGGTCACTGGGAGGCTTGATCTTACTCAATTTTTCAGTATTTGAATGACTGTATGCAAATTAGCCTAATTGTCTATAGCATATATATCATTTCTCCAACCTAGACTTGAGCTTTTCAATGGCAGAACTGTCTTTTATAAGCCTCATATGTAGCAAATACTTATAAAATTAAGTTGAAAATGGAATAAGTTTTGATATTAAGGACATACCAGCTTTGGGACACAGAGTAATATAAGCCATACTTTACTAACTGGTTATATGGACTATGACTCCAGAGTATAACAATATTTTCCTGATACATACAGGAGCTGATAACTTGATATAATGCAAAACTATAAATATATTTATTCTCTAATATTAACTTTGATCTGTTTATAAATTATCACATTATTCTTAGCTGATAAAATTTATGTGTAAAATATATTATCTCTTAATTTTTAATTCATCATAGATACTTTTTTTAAAAGAATATATACTGACTGGATTCCTTAATGAAGACCTGTAGGACTATACTTTAAAATGAATAATATAAGTGAAGCTTTAAAAAAAATGACATTTTCTTTCACTTAAACTTTAAAAGGAATTTTACCCATAAATCTTATCGAAAACTTAGTGATCCTAGCTGATGTTCTCCAAAAGCAGTGAGATTAAATCTTTAGGAAGACAGAAGGGAAGAGAATTCTCTAATTTTAATCAGAAATAATACAACATGCTACATACGGTAAAGACTGGTATAGCCTGTATCTTACTAATTTAAGAAAATGTTGCTGACTTGCTTCTCTTTATTATTATAAGAGAAATATCTTTAATTTAGTATAGTCAAATTTAAGTGTTTTTTAAATACCTATTCTTTCCCTATTTCAAAATTTAAAAAAATAAAAAGGCACCAGTTTAACTCCAGGCCCAGGCACACATGCCATTCAATTTCCCGCTAAGAGTTGAAAATGGGCTTAAGTTTCTATCTTGCTATCTCAAACCAGTCCTACTTGGGGGAACTCGTCCCTTTCCTACTCAGATATAATGGATGAACACCAGCCTCTCTTTCTCTCTCCTACAGTTTTTGACATTTTTTATGGGGTTTCAGTTTCACCTTACCTAGCACTCTCCCCCACTTCATTCTCTGTTCTTAGTGCCCAGTCCTGTTTGTTGTAGCCAGTACATTAGAGGCGCTCATGTCATTATCTGGGTTGTTTAAAACTCATTCTAATCCTGTTGTCTCTGAGCTATTCATACCAATCCCTGGCCTTGTCTGCAAGTAGGTCATCAACTTTCCTCCAGCTCCTGTTTCTCATTCCACGCCACAGACTTACTTCTTCCCTTTGAAGTGAATTGAAGGAAATAAGTATCTGATCCTTCAGAACTGGGAAAGATATAAGGAGAGAGCCTTCCTGGAGATATTACATGTAGTCCCATGAACATTTTGGGACCAGATGACACTCTTTCCTCTTAAAGAAACACTGAGTTCCCTGCACGGAGAGCGGGGGTGGGGGTGGAGTCCCAGATACCAGCCTCTTCCGGAGCCTTTTGAAATACCCTACCAAACTGTGTTTCAGGCACACAGTAGATGTTAAATAACTATCTAATGAGTGACTATGCATGTGCCAAATAGAGGGCTGCAGAAGGGGACAAACAGTTCTTACCCTAATGTTGCCAGATTAGATTAGATTCTACTCTAGGAATATAATGGTAGTGATTACTCACACACATGTATTTACTGTGTACCAAATACTGTGCTACAAATTCTACAAAGCTATTTCCTGTAGTTTTTAGCCAGGAGCCAAACATAAAGATGTCTTGTTTGGAATCTCATAATTATATGGTAAATATAACGGTGTGGAAATTGCCATGGAAACACAGGGGCATGACATCAGCCTAGTCCAGAAAACAGCAGATTACTTGATGTGGTAATTACACGAAGAAGGGAGCTTAGGATACCACTGGCAGAGGAAAGAACATAAGCAAGGCATGGAAACGTGTACTTGTGGAGTGTAGTGAAGACTTTCATGCAGTTCTGTATGGGTAGAGCTAAATGTGCAAAGAGTCAGCTCATGGGCACTTCATTGAATCTGTCATGTGTAGTCACTTGAAGATTAGACACTTGTGGAGAGCTACTGACATTTTAAGCAGACTGATGACATAAGCAATTTGAAGTTTCAAAAAGATGGACTCCATGGTACAGACAGGGATGGTAGGAAAATGAAACTACAGAGGAAGACAGGCGAAGATAACACAGAAATTATCCAAGAAAAAGCCAAGAAGAACTAAGAGCATAGGCAAATACCTGGATTTTGTGATTGAAATCCTAAGGGGAAAAAGGAAATTTAGGAAGCCCCGCATCCCAGAGAACATGACTCTATTTTGAAGAAGTTCACATAAACACACACTCAGAAAACTTATTCACATTTACCTGTCTTTCAAAAATACCAAGCAGTGGAGAAGAAGGAAGAGAAGGTATAATGGCAAAGAAGAGCATGAAACAGAGAGAGAACTGAGTCATCACCAGAATCTCATTCTCATCAGAGAAAATTACTCATTATTTTCTGTGATTGTTAAAGATCTGAGAAATGAAAACAATCATCACCCTTTATCTCCTGTGCCTTAAAGCCCTAAAATGATAAGAGCATCTATAATTAACTTCATGTGAAATAAAAAGGGCACACTGACTTATCTCCTTTCTTAAAATCCAACCAAAATATTAGCCCATGGCACCTTGTAACTCAAAATACGTGGAGAATACATGCCAGTCAAGAGCATCGTTACTAATGTAAAACATCTCACTGAATGTAGCTTTAATAAAAGCTATTGCTTGACATATTCCAGCTAGCAATGTATGTGGACTATAAAATTTTAGCGAAATTCTTTAGATAAAATTGCCTTGTAAACTGTGTATCATCCCAGAGGAGAAGCATTTGGAAGGAGGGTTATTCTTATTCTTGTAGGAAAATTTCCCTCCTTTCTTCAACATCCAGGCTCTTTATTTTAAATGATTGGATATAAACAATTGATGGACCAAAGGGTACTATCTTCTTCAGTGAAGAATGTAGTGGTTTGTCAAGACAGTTCCGCTGTTGTTTTCACATGGCCATATCACTTTATCTAATAGTTTTTTTGAAGCAGTCTTCGGCCTACTAGTGGAAAGTGCAGACTCGCCTGAACACCCTGAAATGAGTAGGAAGTGGCACCTCCTTAATTATACAATGCTCCGGTTTCCTTCTATGTCTCACCCCAATTATGCTGATGTGCCTTGTCCAGTGTAGTAGTTCACTGATGAGATCCTAGAAAAATGTTCAGATGCTCAAATTTTAAAAATTCTAAAATTCCCAAAATCATAACAAGACCCTCACATTTTGAACATCACAAGGAATTCAAAAATCAAACTATTTTTATTAAAATTAAAAGTTATGTAACACAGAAGTACTTAAGTGAATGTCCAAAGGAATTAAAGTCCAATATCAAGCTATCTGAGTTTTTTTTTCTAAATTCAAGCCTAAAGGTTTTCATTCCCATCTTTTGAATCTGCTATATCTCAGTATCTACATGGATTCTTGATGGCACCGTGAGACTGAGATCTTTCTTTAACTAAATCTTGAATATTTGTAAAGAAGGGTTATAGCTGCTCCAACATTTTAGCTTAATTCAATTTGAATTTCACTGCAGGGCTCCCTAGGTCTCACTTTTTAAAAGATTTTATAGTTAATAGGATATACTAGATTATCATACCACAGGCCCATATCAACCCAATGTAAAAACAAGCCAATCCCAAGCTGCCTAATGGTTCCTTTAGGCCAAATTATGTTTCCAAATCTAAGAATGTGCTCCAGTTCAAAGGCAGTTCCTAATGACACTGGAAGAGCCTTGATAGTATTTAGGAGATAATTAATGGTCACTTTTTCTTGGTTATATCAGTTTTTCTTTGCCTATTCTGTAGAATGTGTAAACACAATACACCTCTGCATAGCTGTTTAAACTAGTATCAAAGGCAAAGCTCTCTTGTTAATAATTTCACAACAGTGATAGACACAAACATTAAATCATATTTTTTAGACATGTTTCTCTATGAACCAGAATGTTCCATAGCTGTTATGCCATGTGGCCTTTGAGGCCTCTGTTGGTAGCACTCCACTATGAATTACCCATGTTGCCAGAAAGTGTTTCCACTGTCTCTTACGAGAGAATTCTGTTGCCTAGAACACCTGTCTGTAAGACTTTTTGCTCTTGTATAATTATCCAATCCAAAGCCAGTTTGACGTGGTGGGAAGTACCTGAAGCTCATGGGATAGATGTAGTCATGTAAGTTTGACCCTTCAATTTCCTTCTATCAAGTATCATTTAGGTCAGTCTATGTCAGGCTACCTATTTTAAACTGATACTTACAGCTTGAATTTCATAGGAATTTCAGGGGCCTTGCAATTTTATGTCTTATTTTATTGTTCTTTCCAGCAATGACTAAAAGATCTCTGTATGAAAAGACCCCACCCCATTATTGAAGGTTTATCATACTAAGGCCTTTGCCAATGCTAAGGACTTCGACTGATCCAAGTACCTGTGCCAAGGTTGGCAACTGGATAATCCAAAATCAAGCCACTATAGCTTGCATGTTTAACTCCTGACTGTTTGATAAGGCTTCCTTATAGCCTCTTCTTCACTGAGGCCAGTGAGACCAGAAACTGCCTTTGGGACATGAACAGATGGCATCTGCTGACACCCTCGATGTGGCTAGTATTTGGCTGGAGTCCCCTGCATAGCTTGGGCCTCGAAGGACTGATTCTGCTGGTGCTACACTGACTCTCAGAGTTTTGCTTAGGTCACCAACCCATAATTTTGCTGAGGTCCCTGCACAATATGCTGAATGTCTGCTGCTTCTAGCAGTGCCTCCACAAAAACAGCCAGCCATTCATCTCCAGACAGCAGCCTCCTAAGCTGCAGCGATTCACCAGATAAAAATACCAAGTGGCCAGTGCCTAAGGCCTTCAGCCAGATGCCTAAGTCAGCTGTTTAAAAAAAAAAAAAACATCAGCACAGTGTGTAAATTTTAAAAAATCACTGATGCACAGATTAAAGTTCAAGCCCCTCTCCATGAACTCTTCTGCTCAATTTGCTCTGTGTGTATTTCTCATTAGCTTGTTCTGGGGGCCAGTTTCCAACACTCCCACTTCTACAGATAGATTTTTGCACTAAAGATCAAAACCTGAGCAGAACTAATGTTCTGTAAAGGCAGCTCAACTACTGAAAGGAAAGGATGAAGGAACAAGTGGAGCTGGGATCCTCCTGGACATGATCTTTCCAAACTCTTGAGCTGCTGAAGTAGGAAAATTACACCAAAGTGATTTCTTGTACATAAAGAAAATCAGGCATGAATAAAGTTCCTCTTGCATAATTATTATTATGTTGTATTAAAACTTTACCCTTTTGTAGGTTAGGTGAGTCAGTCAGAAAACATCGATTTGTGAAATAATTGAAAAGAAAATATGGCTACTTATAAGTGCTTTGTGATATGGTCCACTAGGGGAGTCTCCTAATAATGAGCTCAGACTACCAACTATGTATACAAGTTGGAATTTTAAAAAATGTTTTCCATTCAATATATTCTCCACAGACAAATAATTATGACTTAAGATGCATTTGCTTTACTGTTTAAAAAGTAAAATTCACAAATTATAAATAGATGACTTTCCTCAATATATTTTAAATTAAAAACAGACTTACCAACTCTGCAGGGCCCTCTGGGAGTAACTCAGACCCATGTACCAAATGATAATATAACAAAAACTAAATAAAAGTACATCGAAGACAGCTGTCTTTGGGAAAGTCTCCACACATTTTTCATTGGAGTGCTTCTTCCCTCTCAGTGATTGTGCTCAAGGCTTGTGCCTTGCTTCTGTATTCCCTCTGCTTCACATACTCCCTGAGCCCCTTCTATGGGTAAGCCAGTATTCTCCAGATCTTTGTTGGGCCACTACTGAATGCTTTTCTTTTCTCCACTTTTGTCATTAGCTGATTCATGATGAAATACTTATTATTTTGTATAACCAAAGGTATTATCCAGTACCAGCACTTTCACATCTCCCATGTAAATATACCTGCCTTCAGAATAACAAATTGACACCTGTATTTAATCTTAAATATTTTTCTGGTTTGCTTGGAGTCATTCTGCAAGCACAGTACCTGTACCCCCATTGGAGGGAGACTGCTGTTTGCTGCTCTGTGCGGTGCTTGCTGGGCTACTCAGGGCAATGGCTTATGTGATGTTGCCCTATAACATTAATGTTGAGTTGGTTCGTTTGTGATTATCCTTATCTGGCCTAGAAGACTGAAATTTGTATTGCAAAAAACAAAAACTAATAAATTGGTTTTCTAAATGCCATACAGAATCTTACAGATTTCCAGATGTATAAATTTGTGACCTTCCTTCCAAGTGCTAAAATGCAATTCAATATTTGGCAGCTTATTCTGAGATACAAAAAATGAAATCTATCTGATGTTTTACTTCTTTTGATCCAGGAGCTGAAGCTAATTTTATGATGAAAATTCATCCTCTCAAGAAATATCCTGTGGATCTTTATTATCTGGTTGATGTATCAGCATCAATGCATAATAACATAGAAAAATTAAATTCTGTTGGAAATGATTTATCTAGGAAAATGGCATTGTTCTCCCATGACTTCCGCCTTGGATTTGGCTCATATGTTGATAAAACTGTTTCACCATACATCAGCATCCACCCAGAGAGGATTCATAATCAGTGCAGGTATTTCATGTTTGTGGATAATACAAGTGAATTTGGGTCTTCTAAAATTTCATTTTTTCCACATGTCAATAATTTAGAAGATTCATAATTTTGTCTTATTAAATAAGAATCAAAACATTTAAGGAGGTGAAAACTATTATGTGCAGTTTGGGTTTATTATTTCACATTTGTTAAAATATTATTTGCATCACATGCACAACATAATCCTACCTCATATTAATGACTTCTGATAAACTTGCAATACTCAGCATTATGGATGTAAATACCTCTGTGGAAATTCTGTATTTCTCTTTTTTAATTTCTCCAAGATTGTTGAATAAAGATTAGGGACATATTAAAGTATCTTCCAATATTGAGTCTCACTCTCACATTCCTGTAGCATGATTGTGCACAATTATGTTGCTTTTTTGCAAAAGCTATGTGTTTTATTTTATTTTATATTTTACTGGTACATTTCAGATATACATAGTGATCCCTTTCATCACAGGGAATTTTTACTGAAGCATGATATATCTTGCTTCTTCTTTTCCCATTCCCATTTAAGGAATAAACTGATATATATTTCCTTTTGCATATTTTCTTTTATTTTAACATATTTCAGATTTCCATAAACAGCTCAAATCACCTTATACTGTATATTCCAAGTTACCAACGCAACTCTATTGTCCACTGTACTAAGCTAGGATCAATTTTTCTTTTATTGGCAATTCATGAGCCTTTTCTTGTGTAGGGGCCATGCTAATCTTCTCTGTATCATTCCAGTTTTAGTATATATGCTGCTGAAGCAAGCAACCATGAGCCTTTTCTTGAAGGTGAATGTAGCTAGAAAGGAATCTCACTTTCTGAGATATCCATATCATGGAATGATCAAAATAATTGTAATAAATTTTAATTGGTCATCAGAATTCCACATGGTGCATCATGTTGATAGGTGTAGAATTCTTGCTTATAAATCAAATAATATATTTAAGCTGAATTCTAAAACTATTTCCCCAAATATATTTTTCAGTTGTTTCATGACCAGTTATGATAGGAATTCTTCTTAAGAATTCACAATGCCTATTAAGATATGGGAAGACCCTGGTTATCCTATTTTAAAAAGAACATGTTCTACCTCCTTTATTTTTCAGTGCCAAACCTTAAAGCTCTTATTTCCTGCTCACAAAGAAATGTTAATCAATATTAAACTCATAATTTTACACAGTTTAATGTTGCAAAATTTCCCTGAAAAACAAAATTCTACTTCCTTCTCATACCAACTATACAAATTTATTATGAGTAGTATTCTGCAACTTTAAGAAAACATGGTAAAATAGACTTTGTATTTTGCACTTCTTTTCTTGTTTTGTTTTTTTGAGACAGGGTCTTGCTTTTTGTAGTTCAGGCTGGCCCTGAACTCAGCCTTGAACTCACAGCAATCCTCCTGCCTCTGCCTGTCTAGTGCTGGGATTACAGGTGTGAGCCACCATGCCTGGCACTGTGGTATGTGGTTCTGATTGCTGCTGGACATTAGTCTCCACACCCAGCATTGCTCTAAGTGGTTACCGAGGATCGAACTCAGTCCCTTGCACTTGCAAGACAGGTGCCAGAATCACTGAGCTAAATCCCCAGACTAACTTTGCACTTCTTTTCCCACATAGTGACTACAATCTAGACTGTATGCCTCCCCATGGATACATCCATGTGCTGTCTCTGACAGAAAACATCACTGAGTTTGAAAAAGCTGTTCACAAACAAAAGATTTCTGGAAACATAGACACACCTGAAGGAGGTTTTGATGCAATGCTTCAGGCAGCCGTCTGTGAGGTAAGAAGTTTCATGTCATGGAGTGCTCAAAAAATTTGAAAGATTTGTTTTCTATTTGATTTAAAATGTAACGAAGAAAGGCATCTCCAATGTTATGCATTTTGTATATGTTGGGGACTGACGGCCCAGTTGGGAAAGGACCATATGCATTGACAAAGCCTTTCCAAAAGGATTGCCCTTTTCTTGCACTGCAATCCAAGGAAAAACCAGAAATAACTTGTTGTCCCTCCCATGTGTCCCTCGTGCTCTGCTTTGTAAACTGGCTTATCCCTCCTCCCATGAAATCTGCAGCCAGGAATCAATATGCTTGAAGGACTGTGGTGAAATAAAGGATGTACAAATAAATAAGAATGGTACCTGTGAAGCTAGCAGCATTGTACTCATGGACATCATTCTAACCTGACCTGAAGTTTGTCAACTCAAAACATGTCTTCTCCTTAAGGCAAAACCACAGTACTGGTCTATGTTATTGTACAAGGTCTAATTACATGTTTATTTTAAGAGTCAGATTGGATGGAGAAAAGAAGCTAAAAGATTACTGCTGGTGATGACAGATCAGACATCTCATCTTGCTCTTGATAGCAAATTGGCGGGGATTGTGGTGCCAAATGATGGAAACTGCCATCTGAGAAACAACGTCTACGTGAAGTCAACAACCATGGTAATGTAGCAAGAGCTCCCTCACAGCGATGGCTTTGCGCATTAGAGTACAAGTTTAAATTGGCAGTTCCAATCTTTGGCCAAAATTACCCAGACGGGAGGATACTGAACCAGGATAAGCCATGAAAGAGAATGTTTGGAGCTCAGTGAAACATGTGGCTATCGTACTTTGGCAACATCTAGTAACCTACTCCTTGATAAACTACTAGGCATTGTGTAGTGTTCTGAAACAAGTCATGCAAGAACTAACTTTTATGTAATCCAAAGACTTTGCAAGAAAAAAAAAATTTTGTACAAATAGACTAGTTCTACAGGTTTGATATCTACAAACATGAAGTAGGGAGAAGAAAAATGCAATTGGCCTGAGGAATCTTCACAGTTCAATAGGTAAAACTCAGCAGAAATCAGGAACAAGGAAAAAAACAATAAAACACATCAGGCTTTGTCTAGTTTATACCTAACTTCCTGCTTCTACAGCTTATGTTTGTGTAGGATGGCTGTGGAGATTCTTGGAGACATGAATTGCTTTCTTAGGGTTTACATAGGCTTTAGATTTTATGTTCAAATATAATAATTTAGTGTCACCTCTTCCCCAGATGAGATAAGTCTCAGCGTAAATGTTGAGGCCTCTTTCTACATTCTTGCAAATGGCAAGATAGAACCTGTCAGACTTTTTCAATTCAAGGATCTTTGTGTCTCAGAAGTTATTTCCATAGCACACTTAGGCCAAAAGAATTACCTAACAATTCTGTTCATTAAGTAGTTAGGTCCATATTCCTTAACTATTACCTACCAACTTAATAAGACACATGTGTGAAATACCTAGATGTATATTTATGTCATTTTAAGTAAATTACTTAGTAACAGAAACTTCTTAAACTTTGTAATCAGATTGGACACTGACATCTTTCACATTTACTTTCATCCAGATCTGCTTGGCAAATGCAAGTCACTTAGATAAACAGAGCCAAATGTCATCTTAAAACTGTGGTCAACCTCCAGCTAGTCATTTATGGGTTCCTGACAATTATGGTCACTGTATTCTTTCTCTTGAAAATTTAAAATGATTCATGCCACGTGCAAAGCAAGGTATGGAACTCCAGCGCACCTTGCCTATAGTTTGGGAACTATATTATATTTATTAGAAACATAAATTATGCTGACATCTGTGCCATTTCCATGTGTGAAATTCAAATAGGTTGCCAGTTGAGCTAGAACATTCCGACAGGCATGTAGAAGGTCAAGAGAACAATTCTATTATCTTTTCACGCAAGTTAAATGCTTGGTTGGAGTTTTTCATAATTCAGATTTTGTAATGGCTCCACTAGTGTCCTTCTCCTCACGAATTCTTTTCTATGCAGCCTCACCTACTTCTACTTTAGTCATTTCCTGTGTATCCTCCCTCCTTCTTAATTTCTTTTAATCTGACAGCCTAAGTTATTTATTGAGAGTGGAGGAGGAGACAAGAGGAACTATTCTATTGTGAGACACAAAAGCATCTTTTAAAAGGGGAAAGAACAGTGAGACTTTTCTCAAATAGCACCATTGTTTTGAAGTTTTGCCAAGTCACTGAAGTCATCTCTCCTCAGTGTATTTGAAAGGATGCTGTTGCTTATCTAGGGAGGACCCCTCAGGGAAAAAAACCAGCTATCATAATTTTAGACATATCATGTCACAGAACCTTATGAAAATAAATTGTAATTCCGGTGGAATTTCAGACATTGTGTGGGTTCTTGTGGTATCACAGAACTAGACAATTGATCATGAACTGCTTTTACTTTCTTAGTCATTATTCTATGTATTTAAAGGAATGAGCCTTCCGTGTGTCATTGATTTAATATCTTGAGTAAACTAAGGAGGGGTGTAAATGTTCCCTTAAAATACTCTTGTCTCAGTTGTCTATGTTTTAAAAGATCCTCTTCCTAGGAATGCTGATTCCTCCATTTCTAGGAACCCTACCCTAAAACAAGAGTAGCTGAAACATTTGTACGGAACCCATGGGCGCAGATTTATCTGTACAAGCTACACTACTGCTCTGAAGCCTCCTATGGCTAAGGCTACATTTTCCCACACTCTAAGAATATATAGCTGCTTATTTTTAAGTGACTTCTGTCCCTTTCAACTTAGCTAGGAGGGAGGCATTTCAATCTTTGTGTTAGACAAGCACTTGAACACTTTATCTACAGCAGCCAATGCTAGTAATCCTGAGTGAGTTCCAAGCTTCTTGAGAACGAGATCCAAACTCTGCTTCTTTTCTTTATAAAGGAGAATAACTAACAAAGGACCTTTCAGCCTTTACAGCCATACCACCCTGAACAAGCCCAATCTCCTCTGATAAAAGACTGTTCTTAGGTGTGACATACAAGGTCTATAGTTCTGCAGTACATACAGTTATTTACTAAGTCAATATGAATGTAAGATTAATAATAATATATATTATATACATAACATATACCCATGTGGTGGGTATATATGTGGGAACTTAAAGCACTGTAGCACATACTTTACATATGGCATCAGATTTATTTTTCAAATGACTCAATAGGATGACCTCTATTATCATCCTTTTACAAACAAAAACAGTGAAGGTTGGAAAAATTAAAGTTGCTTAAAAATACACAGCTAAAAATCATTAATAAATTACAAATCTGGAACCCAATCTACCACAAAAATTAAAATCTGGATTCTTAAACACTCAACTTTCTATTTCTCTTTTGAGAAATAGAAAAAAAATACAGAAAAGATGTTCTTCGTATAATTTCTAACATTCCAGTTGCAGTCTTAATATATGATACCATAAGCCAGATGATTTGACTTACATAAATTATAAAAGAAGATTCTGTACAGTTTAGAACAATTTCTGTTTATACATTGTTCATATTTGTATATGGCTCTTGGCAAATGATGCTACACTATTGAATAAATTACATTTTCCACTGCCTTTTCTCCAAGGCTAAATGCCAGAATAAACAACTGGAGTAGCAATGTAGTTTTATAACCTGCCCAGTAATAAAGACAGTGTAAAGAATGACATTCTTTCTAAGACATTAAATGCTAACACAAAAATAGTTAATGATGAGGAAGATAAGCTATTCACTCAGAAGGACTGGAATCTGATCCTCCCTGCCCACCCAGCTCCTCCAGGGTTATTCCTAGCCTTGGTCTGAGGCCTCCCAGAAACCAACAACCCCACCCTTGGCAGAGGCCAAGAACAGCACAAAGATCTTCAGTCACAGTGAAAAGAGACCAAGAGCAGCCTGTGGAGGTCATGCAGTGAACCTTATCAATGGGATTTCCAGATGCCAGGATGAGTCTCACTCTTGAATAGAGATGAAATAGGCAGGATCTTCCTCCCTATACTCTTACTGTATGCACCAATCCAAACAATTTACTAGAATCTTCTAATTTAGCTTTGACAGTTTCTTTTCCACACAGATCTTTTGTATTTTCTGCATATGTTTGCAGTTGCTAAGGAGTTGGTACACATACATAGCACATCTTACGTTATTTATCCTCTCCTCTCTTCCCTTGTACTCTCTCCATCTCTCTATCAGTGCCACTCTCACTGTGGTCAGTGATTCCTCTTCCTTTCCCCTTAGAATCCCCTCCCGCTGGCTCACAGTCCATTCCTCCTCCTGCAGCCTCATTGATATGCAAGTGCGTCCACATCCAGCCGATTCAGGCAGAATTACATCAAGATGGCTACCATACCATCAAGATTTGCACCCAATACCAAAACCCCCAAAAGAGTATTTTATTATGTATTGCAAACATATGAATAAAAGGAAAAAAGGCAGAAATTGAGGGGGCATATTATGCATCATGGCAGACTTATACTCCTATGTGAATAAACAAAGTCCACACTATTTGTACTTCCTCTCCTGCAGTTTTATTTAACATGTACTTGACTTTTGTGTGATATTTAGGAAGGGTTTTTTGTTGTTGTTGTTGTTGTTTTGTTTTGTTTTGTTTTGTTTTTTTACTATGGGTAACATTCATTTTATCTAGAACTGCAGATAAAAAAATACATTAAAACATTTTAAACTAATTTAATCCTTACTTTAATCCTACTTTTACTTTCCTGCGTGAGTTAACAAGATCTTATAAAGTTAATACATTTATTTTCATGCTCTTCTTTTTCTCTAAAAGACACATTTTTGACATTTTTGAAGGCCAGCAGATATTTGCAGCTAGAATTCCATTAAATACCCAGTTATAATCTTTCAGTAAGAAAGTTTGTTAATTATTTTTGCTGCTCTATAAGAAATAACCTCTTCAACTTCAGAAAATGTTAAATATCTGTTTCTGGTCCCCATCTTTGTGTCTGGGCTATCTATTAATAAAAATAATTCACGGAGCACTTATTTTGTGCAACAAGAAAGACTTAAGTTGAAAAGCAGTTTTTTAAAAAATAATGTAACATCATTTGGAGTTTTTAAAAATAATGCCTGATTTCAGATTAATGTTTGCTGAACTCTCTGCTGTCAGTGATAAATATTATAAAAATTTCTACATTATTTTATGAAACCTAATGCAAATACTTTTTATTTATCTCAGAAAATGATATCTGTAAACAATGTTTAGCTGGATTTGTTATTATTATTGCTGTTATTAGTGAAAGCAATGTTACATGCAGACATCTCCTTCAGTGTTTGCTGAGGAGCCTGCCTCTGCGTATGTGGTGCCTCAGATGGAACAAAATGAAGGCTAGAAATGGAAGAGTAGGACAGCAAAATTATATTTTAATAGTAAAAGAAATCAGAGGTTTGGTCAAATCATGTTTAGGAAGGATTTTGTCTCACTTTGTAGTTCAGGCTGGTCCTGAGCTCAGCCTTGAACTCAGCAATCCTCCTGCCTGTGCCTCCCGAGTGCTGGGATTATAGGGTGAGCCACCACTCCTGGCCCAGTGGTGTGTGGTACTGATTGGTGGTGAATGTGAGTCACCACACTCAGTTTGTTGTTGTATTTGGTTACTGGGGATTGAACCCAGGCCCTTGTGCCTGCCTACCAGGCGTCAGAACCACTGAGCTAAATCCCCAACCCTAGACAGAAAATTTTTATCATCACTCTTAAAATGCTTACAAAGATTATCTGCCTACCCTCCTTCAGTAAGCAGAGTATCATGATTCCAACTGATCCCTTTTGTAGCAGGGGCCACAAATTCCAGTACTTGAGGCCCCGGGGATAGAGGGTAAGTAGATGAAACAAGTCAGCTGAAACACAACCAAGAGTGTATCTGACATGAGCAGTCTTTTGTTAAAACCACTCGGTATCCCAGGGAGAGGAGATGCCGCCTCACACAGATTTCTCTTGACTCACAGCCTTGGAGGGTGTAATCCTGATAGGCTGCTCCCACTGCAGTGGGCCTATTGCAGTACATCGTGGTGGGAGCATTTAACAGAGGGAAATCATGGAAATCATAGCCAGAGAATGAAAGAGAGCGAGAACAAGGAGCCAGCTTCCCACAGCCTCCTCACTGGCCACACCCCAGTGACCCAAAGACCTCCCGCATGTCTCACTGCTTCAGTGTTCCACCGCCTCCCACGAGGGTCTGATGAGGATGAAGCTCTCACCACTCCGGCCTTTGGGGAGCCCAGGAGATCACACTCAGCCACAGCTACGGAGCCAGGAGATGAAGCTCCAGATGGAGCATTTCCAGAGCTCCTGAGCTTGGTGTGGTTCTCAGATGGAGCAATTTTACCCTCTAGGGGACATTTCTATATCCAGTGACACGGTAGTCACAGCTGGAGAAAAGAAGTGCTATTCTCCAGTAGTTAGGTTCAGGGATGCTGCCAGCCTTCATCCACTCTATAGGACACCAGCAGAGCAAAGATTCTCCATCCCAAATGTCAAGAACCATGCTGGTACCTAGAAAGTAGGCTCTCTAGGTAGGTGTGAACCGACAACATGGACTTTAAAGTTTTCATCTCCAAATAAATCTCTGCTGTCAGTTTGCTTCCATGTTATCTAAAAAAAAAAAATATGAACCCTCAAATGTAATTCATATAATTGACATTTTATTTAAATTTTGGGGTTGTTTAAATACATTATTAGAATATTCAGTGTTAAAAATTCTAAATTATCCTATAAACTTTTTATTATAAGTTTTACCTAAGCAGGAAACATTTCTCTTTGTTTACCTACGTATACACATTATTAAATTTCTACCATACATCTCTGCACAGCTATCTTTTTAAATGAAATTGCTCCCAGTGAGTCTTTCTTACCTCCTCTTGCCTTCTGACATTTATAACTTACTTCCCACAGCCTTAATTACTTAGCAGTTGCCTAGACATAGTGCTTTACCTTCTCCCTTTTGCCCTTGACATGTCTGTTATCTCTAGTGATTTTCAGGGTTAAGAGAAACAGCATGTAATGGATCAGGACGGGAAGGGGGTAGATGGAGGAGTAATGGCGTCACCAGAAGAGGACAGCTGGCTGTGAGGGAGTGTGTTTTCCTGCTGGCAAAATAAAGCACATAAAAGATAAAATCCTGAGAGATAATATGCTTCATGGAGGAAGTGGGGGTGCAGAAAAGGTCATTAATCCATAGGACCCTGGTTAACAGCAGCTCATTTAAACATCTGTTATACATTTGTGCGTTTTAGAAATCTGCCTCAAGGTACTAGGAATTTTCTTTTAAAACAAATTTTTCTCTATAGTTTGAAACATGTTTGTTGTAAGCTTAAAAAATCTGACCAGTCTTTTTAGTGAGCTTCTAACCAAACTAGAATATTCTAGTGTGAAAGTTGGTGTACGTTGAGGCAACACCACTTCCTGGTTTTGCAAGGGGAGAATGATTAAGGAGGCTCCATAAGCTGCTTGTGTTTTCAAATGTTCTTCAAATACTGATTTCAATATGAACTTAATATTAGCTGGTGAAAGACATATGGACTGCATTTTCCTTTAAAATATGAATAGTTTTTAAAATTAAGGAAAGTGAGTACTTGGCAAGCTGCAATTATTTTTTGTCAAAGCAAAATTACTTGAGAAGTAGTTGCTGCCATTAAAACAATATTCCCAGTACAGCTAGATGTACTTTGTCCTTACTTGTTCTCCTTAATTTACTAGTATTATGCAAAGAGTTATAAATCGATTTTGAGATTATACGTTTTATTAGGAATAAGAATAAAAATTTATCTGGCAGAATTTAGATTGGAAGATTTTTTTCCTTTACTTTAAAATGACATTCTTAATAATGGCTCAGGGCAGAAGTGTTCTGATTCAAATCCATGTGGTAATATTTTTTAATCCTTGTTCAGAAATTGATTTCACATCACATTTAAATGCAAGCCTGTGAAAATATGGGTTGTTGGTGCCACAAGTACAGACGATAGAAATAAAAGGATATTTACAGTTTCTCTTTGGGATTGGATTCAGAGGGTCATGCATGCTGAGGGCACGCTCCACCACTGAGCTGCATCCTCAGTCCCAATAATATTTTTTAAATGTCAGACTATACTTCATGTCTGTATTTGTAAATTTAGTATGTAGGTCATGGAACTTAGGTTGTAAGTGAAACCAGTCAGCTCAACTTTTTGAAAGTTCATGTAGTTTCCAAAAATACAGAGATATTAATAACAAAACTGGTTTAGCAAAAGTTTGTCATAAAGAAAGCACAATTAAGACTGGTATGTGCAGCAAGGAGCCAAAATGAAGGTAGGAACCAGACTACAAGCTGGCTCTAACCTGACCAAGAGGTGAGGAAGGTGAAAAATAGAAACACAAAAACAAATTAAATTCTGGAGGGCCAAAGGGCCCACGTCTCCCTTCAACAAAGAGCCCCAAATGGCTGGTGCATCTTGGCTTTATTCACTCCGCAGACACAAACTATTAGAGTCCCCAGGATTCACCTGTCTCTCACCTCCCATGGAGCCTCTCCGGTAAACAACTTCACCTCAGGTGGTTTCGCTTTTCCCTGCCAGGAGTCAGCAGCCTGTAGGCCAATTAGGCCTCATTCTTCTCATCTGATCTCCACAAACAATGAAATGATTTGAACTTGAGTCACACAGTACAAGTCAGGCTCAGTCACAAAAGCTTTGGCTCTTACATTTAGGCACCAACAAACAAGTAGGAGGACGAGGGATAGAGTTGAGTGTCCTCACTCTGCGAGGTGTCCAGTTACCAGCTACTCTCACCAATCACTTTTTTTTTTTTTTTTAAGGTTTTTTGAGATAGGGTTTCACTTTGTAGCTTCAGGCTGGCCCTGAGCTCAGCCTCAAACTCACATCACAGCAATCCTCCTTCCTCTGCCTCCCCTGTGCTGGGATTACAGGCGTGAGCCACCACTCCCAGCACTGTGGTATGTGGTACTGATTGCTGCTGGGCGTGAGTCTCCACGTCCAGTATTGTATGTGGTTACCGGGGAATCGAACCCAGGTCCTTGCGTTTGCAAGACAGGCGCCAGAACCACTGATCTAAATCCCCTGGCCAATCACTTTAATTCCTAGAACAATACTTACAGAAAAATGAGACTACTGTTTCTAACTATATACATTGAGATAGCAGTTTCTGTCATTTTGAATTTCTCACATTTTCTAACCAAATTTTTACTTTCACTTCTAGGTATTGACCAGGGCCTTTGCATTCTATTGCTGAGCTACAACTCTAGCCCTTTAAACAAAATTTTATTCCCTTTCTCCTACTTATCTGTAGTTTTTAACTATCACAAAAATGCCACAACTGGTGCTGTATATGTTTTATCTATCAAAATAAAACAGGTTTCTAATATATCATACAATGGATTAAGTAAAGCGATAATAAATTAAGAGCTGTTTAATCTATATTTATACAAGTAGTTGGTGATGAAAATCATACTTGCCATTAGTTTTGAGTATCTAACGGATGCAAGAAACTACCCCAAATATTTCAAATAGTCTTGTGGTTTTTAATGTTTTCATCAGTTGTGGGAAGGCAGATATTCTACATGTTAACAGAGGATGGAACTGAGAACTTTTGTCATAACTGGCAAACCTAGGACTTGAGCACCAGATTTTCTACTTCTAAAGAACATCATGCTATATTATATCATATATCAGATATGTATATATGTACACATCAATATATATACATACATGTGTGTGCATATATGGTTGTATATGTGCATGTTTGTAGATATAGACATTATACAAATGTATATTTACATTTCAATATTTGACTGAATGTTGCCTCCAAATGTAATTGTCACTAATGCATCTTTATTCCTAAATATTAAATTCTATTACTTTGACTCCATCTTAATTTTTTTAAAGAGGTCTTAATGGTTTTTTTTATACATGTTGAATTAGGCCTTTTTCATTTCTGTTATGAATTTTTATAGAGCTTTTGCTTATACAAGTGTCCTTAATATATCGATAATATATCGATAATCATTTTTGAATGATGTTCCATTCAAAAATAACTAAAATGTCTCTAGTAAAATCTTAACACTTACCAAGTGAGTACACTGTGATGTAAGCTGCGTGGTTTTCTCCACAATATGTTTGGACATGTTGGGGACTCAGCTACTAAAATTCACTCCCTTATTTCATTCTCTGTTACAGGAACATCCCTCACTAGGTCAACTTTCAGAAAAACTAATAGACAACAACATTAATGTCATTTTCGCAGTTCAAGGAAAACAGTTTCATTGGTATAAGGTATGTTAATTCCCAAAACATAAAAATTAGAATATTTTCATTATACATAAAATTAGGACACTTCACGCAATCAAAAATGTGATATTGTACTAACTACAGTATACCTTATAATGTCTCGAGTTGGTGTTTAAATACCAAATGTATCCATGTTTATAATACTTGGAACCAAGTGTGTACTAAATGTGTGTATTAAGAATTACATTCAATACACTTCACACCTCCTGATACTTGACAGCAATGAGGAAGATTTTTACTACTTGAGCACTATTTCACACTCCATCTGTGTAATTGTCGTGTCCAGAACCCTGCTTATATTCTGGCCCATAGACATATTTTTAAAGTAGGTTAAATTTGGAGAAAATCATTTTAATTTTCAATCCCACCAGCACTGCTAGTTTTGGTCCAGGTAAGGTGTGTCCAAACTTTGGCTTGCTGAGGCTGCATTGAACGAAGAGAAACCATCTCAAGCTACATATAAAACATCTGACATAGTTAATGGCTATAAATAACTAGACCCTACGTTGTGCAGGACAATACCAAGAGGAACCATGTAGTGGACAGCTAAGCTAACTGAGGCTTTTGTGCCTGAGGAAAATTTTGGTAATGCCCAGAGTCCTTTGGGCCAAGCAAGCCTTGCAAACGGGCTAGATGCCAGGCAGCAGTGCCCCCTGGCGGTGCCGTCGAGCGCCCAGCTCCGAGGCGCTCTCTTCCATCCTTGATGCAGCCTTCTCTTCAGACTCTTAGAGCTTCTCCTCCTGAGTCTTTCCTTGCTACCACTGCCCTAACTTGCACCATGCATCGCTGCCCGGTTGTCTGTATCTTCCTTGCTGACTTTATCTCTTCCTCCCACTCACCCACAGTCAGCCCTCTCAGTGCTCAATCTAGTGCCCTTTGTTTATATTTTAAAACTTTAGAGAAAACTGTATTTTTCCTTGGCTTCAACAAACACCTGAGCTTATTTGCATTTGCCAAAAAGCTGGTATTTGTTCACTCATTTGCCTGATACTTAACTACGCTATGAGTCATCTTAATCATCTGATTATTAGTGCTATAAGTGTATCACTTCTTCTTGTACAGATCTATAAGGAAACTTTATTTAATTTCCAAATTTCCAAATAATATGCCACAGAATCATATTTTAATGCAGCAACAAATTAACATCCACAGAAGTAGGGCTGTGGCTGAAATTAAATGGTCCAAAATACTTTAACAAGAACAAGAATAGCTTTCATTGACTGTGTACTTAGTTAATTATGGTCAAGGATTGGGATTTTTAACATTACTTTATCTACTTATCCTAGATATTCCTAATAATGAGGGCACTTTTATTAATATTCCCATTTTAAGATTAGGAAATATTTAGAGAAGTTAGCTACTTGCCCAGAGTTTTCTACCACCCAAATCCTGTGCTCCAGTTACTAGTTTATTTTATGTACAGGTGTGCAGATAGTTTTTCTCTTCTCTTTTCTTGCAGTTTCTTATTTCTTCAGCGTACTCTTGACTCTAGCAGTTTCTGTCCACTCCTTTGTACATTTTTTTTTTGAGACAGGGTCTCACTTTGTAGTTCAGGCTGGCCCTGAGCTCAGCCTCAAACTCACATCACAGCAATCCTCCTGCCTCTGCCTCCCGAGTGCTGGGATTACAGGCGTGAGCCACCACGCCCGGCACTGTGATATGAAGTACTGATTGCTGCTGAATGTGAGTCTCCACGTCCAGTATGGTATGTGGTTACCGGGGATCGAACCCGGGCCCTTGCTCTTCCAGGACAGGCACTGGAACCACTGAGCTAAATCCCCGGCCGCAACTCCTTTGTACATTTGCACTGATTGACGGACTATTAAACCAAGTACGGTATTTATGGAACTGTGTGCAAAGTGAGAATCATCAGGACCTGGAAGCTGAAGGAGTCCTGTGTGTGTGGCGCGAACTCACCCACTTCAGGGCCCACGGGTCTTTTTACAGCCAGCTTCTGTGTGACTGAAGCAGCTGTTTCCCATATCCATCTGCCAGGATCAGGGGCTGAAATCACAAGTATATTCCCACAGCTGCTCTGAGTAAAGGCCCCAGAAGTGCCCTCTGACTTAGAAGGCCAGACGCTAATACTGCAGATGGCACCTCCTGACCTCTACTTATCTGTCTGGACTCTTTCTGTGACTGTTCTCTGCCTGCACTATGTGCCCATCCGCGGTCGACCTGCACCTGTATTCCGCAGTCCTTTCCCACTCCATTCATAAGCCGTTCTCTTTCATGACTTGCTTAGTTCTTACTCACCCATTAAGACAGAGCTCACAGATCACTTCTTCAAGGAAACAGTGCCTGATTACCTCCCCTTTCTCTAAAACACTTGCTGAGAACCCTCAGAATAGCATCTGTGAATATCTCTGCTGCCTCTATGTATGCTGTTTTATGAAAATGTCACTGTAATATACCTGGGAGATTCTTAAGGACAGAAACTATGTGGCCTAACAATTCAGCATTTCCAAGGGACTGTATAGTAGGTGCTCAATAAATTTGAATGAATGTTTTAGATTTGTGTGATATACTTTTCCTATGATTTGCAATACCAAATTGTAAGTGCCTATGTGTGGCTGGTAGACAGCAAGAACTCAATGATGCTTATGAACAGAAAAAAATGAGTAGGTGAATTTCAAGCCTTTAATCATCTGATCCCTTATAACTATGTGGCATTTGTTTTTATCAGACTAGACTCTTTTTGGGCAGACCTGTGGTTTTGTGTCTATTCTTATTTCCTTTCTAGAAATTTTCAGAGTTACTATCATTCATTGTCAGCTTCTGCTCCATGGAGCTCCATCCATAACTACGTCTCTTCCTCCTTCTGGCCCAACATGTTCCAAAGGTCATTCTATGCAACATTCATTCTAAACAACATTTATCTATGCTACATAAGAAGAATGTGGTAATAAAGAAATACATTAAATTACTTACAAATTGCACTTCTACTTTGACTAATTTTATTTGCAAAAGCAGATTTTGAGGATTTAAGTGGGAGATAACCTATACAGAATTTTTCAAACTTATTTAACACCAGAATGCTTTTCATATTTAAAGTCTCCTGTGGCTAACTCCCTCTAAGATATTTGGAAAGTACTGATCTTTACTCTGATTGGACTGTTCGATCATCATGTAATTCAGAGTG
This sequence comes from Petromus typicus, assembly GCA_004026965.1. Taxonomy (NCBI): domain Eukaryota; kingdom Metazoa; phylum Chordata; class Mammalia; order Rodentia; family Petromuridae; genus Petromus; species Petromus typicus. The sequence goes on along the minus strand of PVIR01000109.1, from coordinate 80,287 downwards.
GATACATACACATATTCTCGTGTACACTCATGTACCATGCACAAACTACCATTTCTGGTTGGTTAAGTTTCTCATGTCTTAAATTTTTTTCATTTATGTAATGGCACGCTTTCCACTGGTACCTACAAAACTGTTACCAGTGATTACTGACTCATGGCACAGTGCTGTGTAAATGCTATTGATATCTTTTTGTAGGAACTTCTACCCCTTTTGCCTGGCACCATTGCTGGTGAAATCGAATCAACAGCAGCAAACCTCAACAATTTGGTAGTAGAAGCCTATAAGGTATGTATAATTTTTCACAGAAATTTCTCCATTTCTGCAGTTAGATACAAACTAGCACTGTATCATCTTGATGTAGTACCGTGAATGAGTGGTAGAAAATACAGAAGATTAGTAACTAGAAAGTGGAGTTTAGCCCGTGTCTCTCCCCTGAAGTTGGCACAGCCCTTGTGATAGTCACTTCAATTTTCCATGCCTTCTTTGTCTCATTAACAATAAACTTAACATTGTACCAGAGGCTATCTAAATTTCTTTCCAAATCCAGACCTTGGGGAGTCACAGATTCATAGCTAGAGAATGCAGTTTATTACCAAGAAATTGCATAAATCTCTGCATCATAAAGTAAGCTATTCACACAGTTATTTAAAGCAACAATCTTCCACGGAATGTACTCTCAGGGCTGTGAAAATTACTAAGAAGATTCTGTTGGCTGCTCTATGATCACTTGATTGCTCAGACAATTATTTACCAATCTTACCAAATGAGTTTGACTAAAAGAATGATCCAAATAGATACAGTATTGTATTGAATCAGTGGCCATTTGCTGTCATCAATTTTGCAAAGGGTGATGCCCGAATGCAAGAAGATTAAAGAAACATCTGCTTTCTCCAAATGCGTCATGCCTGGATACAATAATCACTGCTAAGATGCTGTAGTAATAGTGACTATTATTTTCACGCTACTAAGCAGCAATCACTTTCCCCATATGACTTCATTTAATCCTCATTCCTGACCTTGAAGGTGGGTGTTTGTTATTGTATGTATGAAAACCAAGACTCAGAGAAGTGAAGCACATCAGTCACAACTCATAAGCAAAAGCAGGATCAGAATCCAGGTGTTCCTCTGTGCTGGGCTGCAGGTGTTTCCTGCTGGGTCATGCCAGATGCTGATGTGTAGCTTGGATTTATAGGCCATTTCCAAAGTCTGACTTCCCCACATTCTCTGACTCTGTTCCCAGCACACACAGAATGTAACCAAGTAAGTAGTAGCCAGAGTGTTGCTGAAAACCTCAGCCTTCATCTCTGCTGATTTCCTTCACGCATATCTGCCATCAAGTTTGGTACGAAGGAGAAGACAGGAGATGGACACAGAATGCAAAATGAGGAACCTGATTAAACTTATTTTTTAAAAGGAAACTAAATCTTTTAAAATTTATTTTTGCTTAGGATTTTTTTCTATTTCTGAAGCTCATGTTGAATGATGAAAAACATCATAAATTACATCTCTCTTATACTGTTACAAAAAAGCATTAAGACCAGGGAATTTTTTTATTAAAGAAAAATCAAATGTGTATGCAATTCATTTTTTTATTTTGTTCTATTTGGTTTTTTGTTTCATTTTGTTTTTTAGCCAGGGTCTCCTTATGTAGTTCAGGCTGGCCTTGAACTCACTGTGTAGTCCAGGCTGCCCCCAGACTCACAGCAGTCCTCCTGCCTCACCTCCCTAAGTAATGGGCTAAGTACTGGTACTAATTACAGGTGTGACCCACCACTCTTGGCTACATTCAGTTCATAGTGTCTCATCCTTAGAATAACCTGAATAAGAAAGGGATTTACACTGTTAGACATCACCTTTTGTTTTTATATCTCAAAGTGGTATAACATTTACCTGTTATCAGTTTCACATTCATTTCTCAAAAAGTTCAGGATGGCAGCCCACTGGGATTCTGATTAACTGTACAACAGAAGAAGACTGCAAAATTAAAAAAAAAATACTTCCCCACCTCGTTTCCTTACAATGAGATTCTGTTATTATTTTTATGTGTCTGCATTTCTAAATTTTTCTAAAATTTCATCTTTTCTCCATAATCCTACTGAAACAATTCATAATTCATAGAAGAATTATGTATCAGGGAAAAATAAGAGTCTGTTTCATAAAAAGGAAGCTTAAAATTATGTAAGGAGCCTAATTTCTAAGTCCTAAAACTGGAAAAATTTAGAAATTTGTGTTCACACTCAGTTGGAAAACATTTGCCTAACTAAAGTCTTCAGAAAAGCAAAATTTCACAAAGGCAAGCTGAGAACACTTTCCATATTAGGCATTTCCTTCTGATCTATGGAAGCATTACCTGTCAACATTACTTGTATACCACTAGAAATTTCTGTTGGTTTGTTAAAATTATTCAATTAATAACTGTAGTGTAAGAGCTTCTCAGGAGATTAAAAGTATAGGTAACAATGTTTAAGAAGTAAAATTTTTTAAAAATTAAAAAGAAGTAAAATTACTAAAGAATTAAAATTCCCTGGAAATTTTCTACTTCTTACATGCTGCTAACTGCTTAGATAGATACAGATACAGATATAGATATTGATGTTTTATTTTTACCTTCCTTTCTTCTTACAAGCATAAGATATGGATTTGGGCACGTGGTACACTTGTAAGTTTCATGGGACATACAACCCAGAGGTCAGAAGGATCAGAAGTCAGACTATGACGGAAGAAATCAGTGACTGCCTAATACATGATAGGCATTAAGTGGATATTTGCTCAATGATCATTTCAACAAGTAAATGAATGGTGATTTCTTGATCAGTAAGAGGCCTTGTTTTAGAATTAAATATTGGAACAAATTTAATTGACACTGGAAAGCCCCAGGGACTTCAAAAATACTCTAGGACATTCTTGGAGAGTCGTGAGGACCATGTCTGTTGGAGAATTTTTGTGCTTTAATTCTTGTGTTTCAAATGCCTCCAGTATGAAAATGTTCTCCCCAGAGGGACCTTTCAACTCTGACTCTGGAAGGCATTGTGGCATTCATGACACTCAAAGTGATTGAAATTAAAGTGTTTCTTTAGCCATGTGTGTCAGAAGCAAATAGTCAAAATTCGCCCTTTATAATGTGTTCTCAGTGTGTTATTTGTACATTGTCAACCTACCAACAGTACTGCACTTTAAAAGATTATTTCTGCGGCCCTGGCTGAGTGAGCACTAACTTGGAAACGACCAAAGAGCAGCCATAATTATGTGTGTACAAATAGAAAAATTAAATGCAGATACTCTAATCCTTCAGTATTTCTTACATATTTCAAATACAATTATCTCATTTTGTGAAAACAGAGCTTATTCATCTTTTTATACAAGCAGATTTTGACTTAGTTAAAAGTTAAATCAAGAATGATTTAATAAGCCTGACTCTGTTTTGTTGCTCACATTCGAAACTACTGTGGTCTGTAATTTTAAAACGGTGTCTTTGCAGAAGCTTATTTCAGAAGTGAAAGTTCAAGTAGAAAACCAGGTCCGAGGTGTCTATTTGAACATAACTGCCATCTGCCCAGACGGGACCAGAAAGCCAAGCGTGGACGGGTGCAGAAATGTGACAAGCAGTGATGAAGTATGTGGCCACACGTTCAAAATGCACTCAGCTTTTTTGCCTTCCTTTCTTGCAGAACCATCAAATCATTCTGAAACACTACCAGCTTCTCTGAAGAATCTTCTGACCCTGCAAAGTAGCTCTTCTTGTCTCTTATGACAGTTCCTTCTTGTTTTCATTCAAATGACTATTCTCTCAAACTTTCATGTTACAATGAATAAACATGAACTATTGTAAACACTTCATTGGAGTAACTTCACACTTTGGGGTGAAGTGATAGCATAAATAAGGAGAACTCATCTCTTTACACAAGTAGTAACTATAATTATAAGGATACTAACACCTTTTTAGTTTGTAACTGGTCATTCTCAGTGTAAATATGAGGTGGAGAGAACTACGCCACAGGAGAAAATGAAAAAGTTTGGAAATGCTGAGAATCTCAAAGTCTTTCACTTTGTGATTGTCTCAATATGTTCATGGGGTAGGGAACTGTGTTTCAAACAATAAAGAGCCTTTATAACATAAAAGAGTGAGACATCAAGTGAAGCCCAGCTGACAGAGGCATCAGGCAATAGGATGAAGGACAGAGGAATTCTCTGAGAATGGGCACAATGGAGTACATGAAACGTATGTAGAGGACACCTTTGGAGGGCAAAACGGTGCTCAGTCATTCACCACTTGAGGCATCAGTGGTCTTTTTTTAAATGAATGGCTAGGACTAGAGGATTGCTAATATTTCTTCCTTCTAACTTAAGGGTCTACAGCATTACTAATTATTTCAGTGTCATATTACAGAGAAAAAAATATTAAAAGAAATAAAATATCCTTAATACTCTAAAATTAATAAAGAGGACTTTCTCTTTGGAATGTATTTTTTTTCCTCTTGAATTTTGGAATTTATGGGTAATGAAATTGTGTCTACAAAGTACAATTTTTGTGCTTTAAATTAGTTATCACAAGTTTCTAATTCTCTATTTCCTTCTATAATAACTGCTTGAATTATATTCACAAGATGTGTGCCAATGTGCACAATACACATTTGGCTTCCAATAATCTGAGAAAAAAAATTTTTCTAGCAAAAGATAACACATGTATTTTCTGAAAACTTAAAGAACTTTCCCAAAAATCTCAAGTTTAAAACAGTTTTCCTTATGTTTTGTTTTCTTTGCCTACATCCCTTTCCCCTTTTACTTCCAACTAAATAAAATTATAAACAATTTGATTTTCAGAAGTCATCTGACCTCTTAGTTGTATAAGACCAAAATTTGCTGTAGTATTAGTAATGGCACTGACAACATTATCTTACATACCTACTAAATTTCAATATTCTTAGAGACAAAAATATCTTAAGTACAACATCAACACCAATTGTTTTAATTCTAATATAATAATGATTCAAATTCCTACTGTATAGATAACCCTAAATTTAGATATTTTGTATCATGCCGTATAATTCCCAAGCAAAAAGCCTAGCGCAAATTATTTTTAAACTGTAAAAATTTCAGTCTAATGTGAAAATACACACACAGAGACATAGAGTTATTTTTCACAGTACCTGAAAATGGTAAGGTAGATTGAACTGCAGGCATATTAAATCAATCCTATTGTAATAAAAAAAAAAGAAATAGAGAAAAAAGTACAAACCTATTTCTGCCAGCCTGGCTTTATAATCCTAGATTAATTTCTCTCCCTGAAATAAAGATATGACTCTGCTGAACTTTTAAGATTTGAAAAATAAGCCCTAGGCCTGTTTTACTTAAGTAATATGTGAGGAAAATCTTCACCTTTTTCCTCCACTGATAACCTGCATAAACTAACATTTCACTCTGAAACTTTACTGTGGACCTTAGTAAAAATAAAATGCTCATTTGAACATCTCCAAGTTTAAAACTAGTTGAGTAGAAACGTTTTGTTTTGGTTTATCCATCCCAAGTATTTAGTGACTTCAAATTTCCAGAGGTAAATCCTTTGTCAAACTTTCTAAGAGATTAATCATCAAAAGTGGAGTAGACACTTCTCCAGGCATACTTGGTTCTGTTTAATGATGTATTTTAAATAATTAGCCACTATTTCTTCCTTTCATTCTCCAAATAAATAATTCTCAAAGAAAGTAAATTATAAAGGGGGATGTTTTCATCTACATATGAAAGAGATCACACATGTATTTTGTAAATACTGTTCATTTCTCTAAAACAGTATGTTGATTCAAACATTACTATCTTATAATATTTTATTGAAAAACAAAAGATGTAAATATATTTTGTTTTTCTTCTGAAATTTAGGTTCTTTTCAATGTGACAATTACAATGAAAAGCTGTGATGTCACTGGAGGAAAAAGCTATGCAATTATCAAACCAATTGGTTTCAATGAAACCACAAAAGTTCATATATACAGGAGCTGCAGCTGTCAGTGCGAAGACCACAAAAGACCGAAAGGGAAATGTGTAGACGACACCTTCCTGGATTCCACGTGCTCACAATGTGGTGAGAGTCACTGTCGTTTGGATGAAGACAGATTTCTGTCTGAAAACTGCAAGTCACAGAAGGACCAACCTGTCTGCAGTGGCCGTGGAGTTTGTATTTGTGGGAAGTGCTTATGTCACAAGACTAAGCTTGGCAAAGTTTACGGAAAATACTGTGAAAAGGATGACTTTTCCTGTCCGTATTATCATGGAACTCTGTGTGCAGGTGAGTATCCATATATGCAGGTCGTTGTGAATAATCATTGTCATGGCAGCATTTTGTTGGTGCATATTTAATTCACATTATTAATTGCTGCCACTGATTCTGAATTTAATGTTCAAAGTTTTATAATCTGTAAAATTAGGTCATGGCAATAGATGGATAGAACATGACATATATTTGTAGCTTATATATACAGGCAATACTTCCAGGTAAAAACCTAAAATTATTACTATCATAAATCTTGGAAAGAATTATACCAGAGAAACAGATTATTGTAGATGACTGGCATATTTTTCTAGAAGAATAAGGGTATTCTTCTGCAGAGTTTCAGTCATTCTGGCAAATGGGCACTCCCTGCTACTTGCTCTGAGGTTTATTTCTCTCAGGATAAGGGGAAGTGAACTATAAAAATACACTTTCATTCACTAGAAAATTCTAATGCATCATCATAGATGGTATTGTAAGTTTGTGGTAATTTAAATCTTGCCAGTTTATTTTTGAAGCAAGAGAACTGCCAAAGAACAGCGTCCTTCAAGAAGACACTGGATTACTAAGTAATCTAGAAGATTGGTCTCTGTGACCACACATACACACACACCAAATTTTAAAGTAAAATAAGTTAAAAGGAAAATAATATAAGGATTACTTTTTGGCTAATCCAGTTTACTGCCACCTACAGGTTACAGTCCAAAAAGATCTGTGCTTTCAGAGTAAAAGAAGTTTTAAAATAAGTTAACCTAGTTGGTGTTTGAGTTCTGTGATATTTTTTCATGGCAGTGTGAAAAATTCACTTATCGTGAAAGCATCTTTTTGGTATCTGAATTTTAGTAGGTAGGTATTTGTTATGGTATTGATACACAGAAATAATTCATTTTCCTAAGCACATGGAAAGTAGCAAACATATAAAAAGTGTTCTTCAGGGCCAGGGATTTAGCTCAGTGGTTCTGGCACCTGTCTTGCAAGTGCAAGGGCCCAGGTTAGATTCCTGGTAACTAGGTAAAACAAACCTGGGAGTGGAGACTCAGACCCACCAGCAATCAGAACCACATACCACCATGCCATATGTAGTGGCTCATGCCTGTAATCCCAGCAGTCAGGAGGCAGAAGCAAGAGGATTGCTCTAAATTCAAGGGTCACCTGAGCCACATAATGAGCCCAGGGCCAGCCTGAACTACAAAGCAAGACCCTGTCTCAAAAAACTAAAATAATTAATTAATTAATATATATATATGATCTTCAATTTTGTGTAAGGTGAATTTTGGCCAGCATTACCTCAAATCTGCAATGAAAACTTGTCTTTTGTTTTATTTCATATATATATATATATATATATATATATATATATATATATATATATATCCCAAACCATTATTAAACTATAATTGGAATTGTGGATAGACTGGATTAAAAAATGACTTTAAAATGAGCAAAGAGTTATTTACTATACATTACAGAGAAAAGAAATGTTTTTCAGGGAAGAGAAAGAATTTTCTAAGAGCACTGCCTATAGCTGTCAGTCTCTTAGAGAAGTTTCAAATACTTCTGAAAACCCAGTCTCCACAGTGAAGTACTGAAAATCAACACACTGACCTTTCTAAATGACTGTGCTACAGAGTTGCGAATCTGCTTGGCACTGTGTGTCCAAGTGCAGACAGCAGGGCCAGCATGCATTTTCTCCAGCAGTCTCCTCTGGGAATGAAAACACATGTTCACAGGTCATCTAGCTATGATTTGTCATGTGGGCCATGCAAGGATCAAGCTCTGGCCTCGTTTGTTTGGCCTGGATCTCATTAGTCTTAGTCTTAGCAAACTGAGTGATCCAACATTAGACTCTGTGGGGCCTTTGACCTCTGGTATATTCAGCTCTAAGAGAAGAGAGAGAGGGAGTGAGGAAAAGGAGGGAGAGAAAGGAGAAAAGGAGGGGGGAGAAGGAAAAGGAAGAAATAAAAATGTTGATTGGTATGTAGCTAAAGAAACTTGAGAAATACTATATAACTGTGTAAATTATACTCCCTTTTGGAGATTTCTAGTTCACATTGGCATATTAACGTTTGATCACTGTGTCTAAAATCCACCTAATTATCTGTCACAGATGTTTTCTCAACATATTCATTGCAAAAATGCCCTTTCACAACCACCTCCGCCACCACGCACACACACAAATGTACACACACACACACACACACACACACACACACACACACACACACACAACCATTTTCCTTACCAGCTCCCAGCCTGGATTGGGCTGCCTCATTATCCTACTTGATGATGTTCAGTGGCTGTGAAAGGACAGTAGAAACTTCCCAGAAGACCTGATTTTCAAACCCAGCCTGAGCATCCCTGCAGCATTAGCAGTGTGTGTCCTGTGCTCTGTCAAAGTTGTCACTGACCCCTAGCAACAGTGAAACTGCAGCAACTGAGTACACTGTAGAAGCCATTAATCAAGTATTCATGTCTCCCCGCTGCTCAGCTTGTGATGCTTCTTTATATTTATGTGTTTTAATTTCAAACTGAGCATACAGTGACCTTCAAGAAGTCTGGCAGCCACCAAGGCAGGGGCTCCTTTCACACTGACTAGCACAGGTGATGATTTACAATAGAACAACTTTTAAAAAAGACACTCCTAAGTGCTGACAACCTTTAGTGTCAAACAGACACAGAATGACACTGTTGCCTTTCACTTGACTGCCCCGTGTTTCCATGGAGATGGGAGGGGATCCAGGCTTGGAAACACTTCACAGAGCCAGTGATCTCCATCACTCACATCCTGATGTGACTTTGTTGCAGGCCATGGAGAGTGTGAAGCCGGCAGGTGCCAGTGCTTCAGTGGCTGGGATGGGGATCGGTGCCAGTGCCCGTCAGCATCAGCTCAGCACTGCATCGATTTGAAGGGCCAGGTGTGCAGCGGAAGAGGCACGTGTGTGTGCGGCAGGTGTGAGTGCACCGATCCCAGGAGCATCGGCCGCTTCTGTGAGCACTGCCCTGCCTGCCATGCCGCCTGCAGTGAAAACTGGTATGAGCTGTCTGTCCCACACACAGAAGACAGTCCTGCAGGACAGCTGCTTGTGTTCTCTGTGATGCCTTCCTTACATTTCATAGCTGCCAGATACACATTACCATCATTCTCGAAAAGTAATTCAATAGGAAACTTAGGGTTCTTGGATTCCAATATTTGGCCATTAAATAGTTGCAGGACCATTGGAGTAAATCCAGGTATTCTTTATCTTGAGGGTGTTTTTTGGTTGTTTTTTTTTTTTTTTTTTGAAGTAAGTTTTGGAAAGTTGCTGCCTGCTGGCCAGCTGGCTACTAGTTAATGTATGACTGGGATAACTCTTAAAAGTCTGCGGGGCTGGGAGAAGAGAAAACAAGAAAAGGGATTTTAAATAAAATGCAAATGGAAGGAAAAACAGAAACAGAGCTTTTGAAAATGGAGAATGGAAGAGGGTTGAAGGGAGGGAAGAGTGACAGGGAAGACGTATTAAGATCTGTCACATAGAGGCACAAGTCCCCGTGACGAATGTGGTCATTACATATGGCAAATATGTACTATTAAAAAGTCCTCTGTGCCTTAATTTCCCAATATAAAGAGTGATGATAATGACAATGCCTTGCTATAGTTCTATGAAAGAACTGAATGATTTGTGTAAAAAACATCTTCAGTTCATGGCAACTACTGAATAAATGTTAGTTGGTATTATTGTTTTGTTTTCACTATTTTAATGATTAAAATGATAATGGCTACAAAGCAGTCTAGAACTGTGACACATATATGAAAATTGGTACATTAAAAGAAGGTAACATAATTGTTTTCCACAAGTGTTTCCAGCCACAATTTTAGGCTCGCTCACAGACCATCAATCTAAACATCGCTGTACATTCTAACTTCTTTTATTCAGATTTTTAAAACAGTTACTTCCTCACACTGTGTGATTTTATAATTGTGTGTAGTAATTTATGTCATTTAGGAATGCAGTATTTTAAGATGATAATGTGATTTTTCTCTAGTGTCCCTTATCAAAATGTGCACTGTTTTGTTGTCTGTATTTCTCCATTTTTAAAGAACCAATGTTTTCAATTGCCCCACACAGGAACTGTGTGCAGTGCCTTCACCCACACAATCTGACCCAAGCTGCACTCACCCAGTGCAAAGCTTCATGTGCCCTCACGGACCAGCATTCCAAGGGGCAAACATCAGGTGCATCGCAAAGCATGCAGGGTATGTATGGAGGACAATGTTCCCTGAAAGGCCCCATCACTAACTATGCTAAAGAATGGGCTCATGGCTTCAATTTTGGTTTCATTATAAAGCATGGTTTTATTTTTAAAACAGCTTCACTGAGGTATCACAAAAACTACATATTTGCGTGGATGTAGGATAGTGAACTGGTAATTCTTTTGTCTAAAGAACGTGTGTTCTTGACTAATTAGGTTTCCCAACCATCTTCATTGCTCTGTTTCTATGCTGAGCACTTCCACAGAGGGGCCTCTGAATCAAATGACTAGGAAGCCCTCAGGTACGCCCAAGATACGAGTTCCCCATGTAGATTCATTTCATTAAGAAGTAAGATCTGTGGAGCCATTGCTTTCCTTCAGGACTCAAACTTGCTCATAGTTCTGAGCATCCTTATAGCTAATCAACATTTGCTCTCATATTTCAAGTGAAGCCATAAAACTCTGTGCAACAGTGATCTTTTTTTTACAATACATACAATGTCAGAAAACATTCCTGAACATTGCAATATAAATATAGTTCAGGGTGAATATAATGTGACATAATCCTGAACTTCTCATTGCAATATAAATATAGTTCAGGGTGAATATAATGTGGCATAATGAAAAGGGTATGGAACTTCTAGCCTGAGGGCCTTGACCTAAAGCCCTTTGCATTATCAGTTGGGAAATATTAGCTCGCCTACAGATTTTCCTGAATGTCAGTTCCCTCATCTGTGAAAGGCAGATAATACGAACCCCAAAGTCCGGAAGACCTCAAATGAGACTGCAGAGAAGAACAGTTTCCCCCAAGCTTTGTTTTCTTTTTCTTTCACATCCACACTGATCTTAGCCCATAATGAATCTGGCTCTGAAAAAAGGCCCATGTGCTGCCAGCTGGGGCTGCAGCAATCACTCCAGAAAGCCAAGTGCCTTCTAATAAATGGGGCCCTTACTACTAACATGCCATTTATTATGCTAAGTAAACATGACTCTGACTTAAGTTGTTGCTACAGTGTTCCCTTAAATCTCCTTAGGAAAAGCCCTGGCCTGAACTAAACTAAAAAAAGCATGAATCAGGGATACATGTTTGGCCATCCAGAATAGCATTAAAATCTGCATGCGGATCTAAGCCCTGGAAATGTCCTCTGTCTTAACCTGTGAGGAATACTTCTGAAGTGTGTCAGTAGCTAGAGGACTTGCCTCCACTTAACAACTGTTGTGTGAAGAGAGGGAAAGGGCATTTCTTAGAACCTCTGCTATCTACCCACTCAGTCACAGTTGAAGGGTCTCCCTTCGGTCTCTCCGGCAGAGCTCCCACCTGGAGAAGAGCCAGAAAGGAGGACAGAGCCACATTCCCCTCCTCGGATCTGCCTAAGCAATTCAGTGGCCTGAATCAGCCAGGAAAAATGACAGTTTGTCCACACAAAGGGCGGGAAGTCATTAACCGGAAGGTGACTGTGCTGGACTCAAAGGGCTCCTTTGAACACAGAGTTCTTGGATTTGGTCTCTCTGAGATTTGTAACAGGGAAACACATGAATTCAAGTCTGGCATTTGCACCCCAAGGAGTAGCCCAGGGGTCTGCCTTCAATCTTCATTTCAAGGTCCCTTATCACTGACCAAAATAATCTGGGCTATGCAGGACAGGACCTCTTGCCTTTGTCACTGAGTTCTTGTCTGACTGAAGGGCATAATTGGCCACCACTACAAATTCAAGCCCACGTCACCCATGACTGGATGCTGCACTGAGACCAGGCGTGGCAAGTCTTTGCCCTAGAAGCCTTCTGGGTTACAAGAGAGACTTGGACATTTTTTTTTTTTTTTTTTTTTAGGTTTTTTGAGACAGGGTCTCGCTTTGTAGTTCAGGCTGGCCCTGAGCTCAGCCTCAAACTCACATCACAATCCTCCTGCCTCTGCCTCCTGAGTGCTGGGATTACAGGCGTGAGCCACCACGCCCGGCACTGTGGTATGTGGTACTGGTTGCTGCTGGGTGTGGGTCTCCACACCCAGTATTGTTATGTGGTTACCAGGGAATCGAACCCGGTCCTTGCGCTTGCAAGACAGGCGCCAGAACCACTGAGCTAACTCCCCGGCCCCGAGACTTGGACATTTTGAAGAAGCTCCCAGAATCTGCACCAGGGGCAGGGAGCACATGCTCCTTTAGGCCAGGAAGTCTTAGGAATCTGGAGCAGCGGTGAGTCCTGTGGGACGCTTGCTGTTAGGAAGAGCTGTCCCTCCACAAGATTAGGGTGATGCCTGTGGCAATAACTGAGCAACAGACTTTCTGGTGAGAGCTGGCCCAAGGAATAGTGCTAACACTGAGGGCTACCGTCCACCTCCTCTCAAGATGGCATTTCTTCTCCAGCTAGCCATTACTTGTTCTTAGAAAAATACACATTTAATTTGAGAAACAAATAGGATAATCTTCATTAAGAGAAGTAAATTAGAAATGAATCAAAAGAGATGTGTGTATTGCCCCAAATTGGACACCTATTTCCTGCAGAAGTCATAGGTGATAATAATGAAATACCATGTTGCCATTTCAGAAAGTATGTTTACTCAGCTTTCAGAGTGATAACTGATTTTAGCTTCTTCAGGGGTTCATTTTCCATTTGCTGGTGTGCAGCAAATGGAGAAAAGCATAACAGCAGCATAATTAGCATATGTATATAAGCTAATAAGTAGGGTTATCAAATAATTTTTTAAACCCTGTTTCCCATATAGCCCTTGTTCTATCATGCATAAAATTATATTTGAGTAAAGGACTTAGACATATTATAGCTGATACAATTATGAGACCTAGCTGCAAGGAAATAAAATTATTAAATACTTTAATTGTGGCTACTTTCCAAAGGAAGTTCGTATGTTGAAAATATTATAATAATGAATGAGCATTGAAGATTAGAGTCCTGTGTTTTGAAAATGTGGGTTTGTAAACTGAAATGTGAACATCATTTCCAGGATGGAATTCTTTGATTTACTCATTCATTTGTTTTGATTTTTTAAATGGTTTGTTTTGTTTTATTACAGAATGTTTATCCAGCCCAAGCTACTTAAGAATATTTTTCATCATATTTATAGTTACTTTCTTGATCGGGTTGCTGAAAGTCCTTATCATCAGGCAGGTGATACTTCAGTGGAGTAGTAATAAAATTAAGTCCTCATCAGATTATCGAGGGTCCACCTCAAAAAAGGTCAGTGAATTCTAAAATAGGGTGACTATCAGTATGTTCATGTGTGACAACACATAAGCTATAAATTAATACAATCTTTCTTCTCCATGAAGGATAAGTTGACACTGCAGAGCGTTTGCACACGAGCAGTCACCTACAGACGTGAAAAACCCGAGGAAATCAAAATGGATATCAACAAATTAAATGCTCATGAGACCTTCAGGTGCAACTTCTAGAAAGATATTCTAAAAATACTTTGTGGAAAATTGGAGTTTCCAATAATTGCTCCTAAGAAATAAAAGTGTAAAAGTCACAAGAGGAAACAAGTTGTTCCAGATGATGCCAATCGCTCGTTGTACATTCAGAGGAAAATTGACCCACATCCTCATTGCCATGTGACTCACATAGCTGCTGAATATTTCAGAGAAAAATGTGTCTTACTACTGTTTTGAGACTGGTGTCATGTAGCACTTTACTGTAATATATAACTTATTTAGATCAGCATAGAATGTAGATGATCTGAAGAGCACTGATTACACTTTACAGGTACCTGGATTCGGCGCTTCCCGGAGAGACACAGTGTTCTTGGACGGGTTAGCACTGTGGCACTACAAGGGCGCACCCTGCCCAGAACATGCAGATGAAAAAATAGCCTGGCAGTTACATCCTAAAGTTGCCAAACACTTCAACCCCTGGCAGCGATTAGCCAAGAATGACTAGACTCATTCAGGGGGTGAACGCATAGAACGTTAACCATAAGGGATATTGCTTGTTGAACTGTGTAGCTGCTGCGTGTGTTTCTATGCTCTCTCCTTGTTACAAACCGGATACCGATTCCAACATTCTCTAGTTTTTTGCATTTATACTTTTTTGTTTTTAATCCCTTCCAGGATAAGTTTATATATGTCACAGATGACTGGATTAAATAAGTGCTGAGGTACTACTGCCGTCAAAAGAAAACCTGTGATACAAGGTCACTTTATTAGAATAAGTGGTTTGAAAAGCTGAATGTGATGAAAGGACACTGTAAAGAAGTGTCTGAACCTGAACAGCTTCGGTATTTAAAGGTGTGGTATCTTCTCACCTGCTAAACTGGACGGATTGCTCACATTTCATTCATTTAATATAGAAATTGAAATCTACAAGACAATGAGAAACTGCCTCAAGCAAAGCCCCACACTTGTAAATGAGTTTCCTAAGATTTTTGACTCCATGTAGATATCGCCATTTTCAAATGAAAACCTAAAGATATTCCTTCCCTGAGCTCGCCCCAACTTGACCCATCAATTTTCATAAAAGTATAAAACTGAGGAAGGAAAGGTGATGTCTTAAAATAAGCTAGTTCTACCTTAGTAAGAGAACTGAAGCAAGTAAGTACCTGAAGTAAGTTTAAATGATTTCTCAAAGATACACCCAAATGATGAAGCAGCAGTATTTGGTTAAGACTTTACGTCTTAATTGCAAGCCGGGGCTCACTGCATGGTAGCGGGCTCTCTTTTGGGCCTTTACAATACTCAACTGGCAAAAGTTGCAACTGTGATCTACTGTATGGGTATGAGAAAATGTCAGAAGAAGATAGAAAAGACCAATACAACCTGAATTGTCCATAACTGGCTTCTAATCTTTACTTCTCATCAGCATTGTGGCATGACACAGGGGAATCTCTTCACACTGTAGCCTCTGAACACACCCCATGAAGTTGTGCTCTGCTCAGTTCCAGACTTTGCTAAGGAGGACTGTGAGCCCTAACTTCTCCAAAGAAAACTTCTTCACACACCAGCCCCTACAGACCTATTGAGTCTGAGTTTGGTGGCAAGCAGTACAGCTGACCAGTGTGAAGTACAGTTTTACTTAAGACAGCAAATGAAATTATCCCAAATATCTTCTTATAAATAACTTCCCAGATTTGCTGTCTTCCAGAATTTGAGGGAAAATTCTAGATGAAAATTAATCTCCACCCTGTATTCTGCCCTCGAGAGAGCTGAAAAATAAATGCAAGTTGTTCTGAAACGAACAAAGACAACAGCTCCATTAACTACGCTCTATAGCTAGCAGTAATGCTAAACTGAGCATCATTTCCTTCCTCAAACAAGAGATTGGGAACATGCACTTAATTCTGTGTTGAGACTCACTTGTGTAAGAAAACTTTGTTTACTAAAGACGATGTAAAAGTTGTATTTTGGCAGCCTAATGCATATAAGCATCCTTTTACAAATAAATAAATGGATGCCTGAGAACTCACCCACATGAAAATGTATAAGATATCTGTTATTTAAAATGCTGACAGTTTAAAAATTAACATTACCGTGCTCATGAGCAATAAATTAATTATCATAAGGAATAAGAAAAATAGCATAATAAAATGAAATCCTTAAAAACTAAGGATTTATATGTTTTAAACCCTCACTAGTTTGCACTAACTTTAAAATGGACCAAGCCTGTTACCAGGAAGCAACAAACTTCCTTTTAGGTAATTCAGTGCTACATGATGATTGTAGTTATCATGGGGTTGTAGTTTGTGGGATATCTTGTGCTTTCTGTTTTTGTTTTTTACTTAAAAAGCTAATTCTTTAAAGGTTTTAGGGCTTAAATATTACTTGAATAATTGATAATTTTCCACATAATGGTTTGTGAGAAGATAATTAATATTTGACTAATTATACTTAATTAAAAGATAGGAGGAAACAGGGTATTGTTAGATTAAATAACTTATGTACATAGGTCCTATTTGCAGCTACTATGACCACAAGAGCATTTTGAGATTCATGAATACAATTATTGAAACTTTAACCCACTAACAAAGTTAGGAACTTGAAAAGTGTTTTGATACAGTGTCATGTTTATGCCCTAAAATCTGTTCATAACTAACAAGAAATGTACCACACACACACTACAATATACCTGCATCCAGTTGATTTCTCTGGGACACCTTTACACTATTGTACACATGTGCTTATACATATCTGATATATTTCTTTGAAATTTGGTAACATTTATTAAACCATGGACATTCTTTAGAAAACTTAAAATTAACTAAAAACTGAGTATGTCCTAGATGTTCAATCTAACTTTGGTTGATAAATATAGCAAAAAAAAAATCTCTAGATATTTCTGGGAGTAAATTCTTCAAAACTCAAAGAAATTAACATTAGTGGATACACCAGAACAATATTTCACCAAAGAATAAGTCCCAAATTTTTACAATACTTGTTTCATTTCCACTGAAGATATTTTATGCATAAAAGTGGGATCCATGAGACACTTAAATAATTTATGCTAGAATTTGAAAATTTCTCTCTGTAGAATTTTATTCTCCTGGTACCTGTAGACTAGACTAGACCCCTTCTTTTCCTGAGTCCTATTTCTCACCCCCCAACTTACATTTTCCAAGAATTTTCTCTAAAACTGTAAGCTCAATAAGCTTAATTGTGAAAATAAAAGAATGTAAGGGTAGAAGAAAGTTCATTTCCTTAACTGTAACTGATTTTAATACTTTTTTAATTCTATGCTTTTAAATAGACAGACCCATTAAAATTTGAGAATTTAAGTTTTACAACTCTTTGAGTTTCATTCCATTTTTAAAGATTCACAATATATATCTTCCCATAGCAAGTGAACTTCGGTTAGGTAGGCGTTCAATTACATGTATATTGTATTATTTTACTTACTCTTAATATTTATGACTGTATTCATCTAAATTGACCTTACAGTCTCCAGTAACTGCAATGCAAAACTTTCCAAAGGAATATAGAGCTTCCTTCTTTCAGATCATTTTCTTTTTCTCCTATAATTCCTCCATTTCAAATTTCTTATGTGTAGCTGATTATATGTATCCATATGTGTCACATTGATTTTGAGACACACATTTTTTTCAATTTAACAACTATCAAATTGTGTTGTCTCCTGAAATTATTGGCATTTTAGGCATAGCATTTATATTTGAATAAATATTGTACTAATTCAACTTTGACTAAATGTTCATGAGTATTGGAATATTCCTTTTCTTATAAATATTTATGAATTAATTTATCACAAAAGTGGATGCCAACTTTCAGTACAACTGAACTAATTATATACAATACTCAATACATACTTAATATGGAGCCTAATTTTCCTATTATCACCTCAGATCCTGCATACTCTTAACTTACAAAAGCTCAAAGCTCCATAGGACTCATGCTTATATTTTGTGCTATGAATGATGATTTCCACAAACCAAAACCAACAAGAATGTGTGGGTTTTTCCAACTTTTGTTAACAAATTTTTATTCTTTCTAATCCTACGGAATTTTTATATGGTCATCTCTTATTTAAACAAAATTAACTGGAAAAATGTCCTATGAATCTGTCATAATGAAATGTTACAGCATCTTTAAAAAAGAAAGATGTTACAGCAGCTTATATCTCTTGTTTCAATTATAGGAGAAAAATATGATACAACAAATCCATCTTGGGCAAAATAACTTCTTTCCCATTTTCCTACTTTGTTGTTTTTTTTTTCACCCTTTCTATTCTTTTGATGATTTCCTTTAAAACCCTGTAATAATTATTGTAAAATTGCATATTTAAATTATTTTCATTATATGAAACAACGGTTCAGCTCTCTGGGCAGCTTTTATTGAAATACCTGAAAGTAATGACACTACTTTTAATCTACCTGAAATGCTTCTCTGCATAAAGTTTATCTTTGTAAGTTAATTCTATTGATCAGATTTCTAGCCTCTACAACCAGCTTCTATTAAAATTGTCTAATACATCATTATAAAAACTGTAATAATTGAGAATTGAAAATATGTGATTTATATAAAGACCTTATCAACTTTACACTATACAACAGAAAAATTTAAGTTTGATAAGATTTTTACTTAATGACATGTATGGCACCTAGATTTTATTAAAAAATATTGAGTATAGAATATTTTAATTCTAAACTATAAGAAAATATAAATTTGCACATATTAATATAGAAATTCATTTGTGTATATTTAACATACCTTTGAAATTATTTTACATGTATCTGCTACTTTACTAAGGTTTTTAAACCTCTGCAAAAAATTTAAAATGTTTTAAAATTATCAGCAACATAATCTCAAATGTGTTTCATGTAACATACTGCCTTTGTCAAAAATTAATATAGGATGTATTTTTAAATTAAAGTATTTGAACATGAAAGAAGTAAATCCCTCCTGAACATGTTTCATATATGTCTGATTGTGGATTATACATATAGTTAAATTGCCTTAAATGATACAGAAGATTGAGAATATGATAATGACACATAACATACTATGAACCTGCTCACACAACTTTTGACTGACTACTAACTTCTGTTTTATGTATTTATTAAAGAGCTGACACTGTAGATTGTTGTGAGATGTTTATTTTTCTAACAGAGCTTACAACCATTATGACAAGGCATTTAATTAATGCACCCTTCTGTTCAAAAGTAGTTGTTAATAGATATGAAATTTTGTGTTTTAAAATAAAAAGTAAAGATCTAAGGATATACAGGATGCTTCTTTATTTACCATGTGCTACACAACCCTCCAAACTTGTCAGACAACAGCAGATTGTCACATGAGGACATGTAGTTAACCTCTGCTCACTGTCCCCAGGTGAGGGCTTTACATAACTGTTCAAATTACTACTTCCAAACGATTATGAGACTTATGATAAAGAGGTAGAGGCATCTTAATTTCCCTTTTTCTTTTCACAGCTGTGTAACAGTGGAAATAGAAGGAATGTCAAAGCACTGAGAAAATAGCTAAAGATTGAGACAAAGTTTTTCTATCTGCACAAGATTTCTACCATCAAATATCTGGTAGAAATCTTGATACAAATGCCACACATTCATAAATTTCTATTCCACATTCTAGAGTCATGCTTTAATAAAATTTACTGGATTTTTGTGTATTATGGGTCCTTTACTTAACCTACAGAAGAGAATAAAGCAAAATAGTGGGGGTTGGGGCCACATAAAACATCAACACTTACAGGGCCTGTCCTTCAGGAGGTTTTAATAGTTTGAAGAGAAAGGCACCTTTTGCTAGAAAGCTTATTGTGGGAGATCAGACAGAAGCTATCATAAAGTCTCATGGGCCTGATTTCTGAGCATTCATCCCAGTTGTGTTTGAACTGTAGTCTTGATTCAGAGCCCTCATTCTGTTAAAATTGTTGTTTGGTACCATCCCTCCCTTTCCCCTTTGGTAGTAGGATCTAACCCCTGAGTTTCCCCAAAGCATACAACCTTAGACTGAAATCCCTATGCTCCTCTGTAGCTGCTCATTCATACAGTGAGACAGAAGAAATATTATCTTATCAAGGCCTCAGCAATACCAACACTATTTTCCTAATAAAGAAAAGGAGGCATAGAGAAGTTAGAAAGTTTTAAACAAGTAGATATATTCAACTAGTGGTCCAGGGTGGACACATACTGTCGCTGTAAGTCCGATATATGTCCGGGGTAGCAGAGGGAAATGAGGCATTCAGGAATGAGATCCAGCCTCAGAGGACTGAACTACCGAGCTGTCTTCCAACAGCTCTTTTATTATGGAGCCAAAACAAAATAACAATGCATAGGGGTAAAAACAGAAGAGGTGGGCTGGAGCATTTCCAGGGACAGGCCTTGCAGTCCTTCATGATTCCTAAACCAGTGTTTGTTTTCCAATTTCCTTTGCAAGATTCAGTAATACAAAACTTAACAAGATGCCCAGGAACATCCTGTGAATTGGTGATAAGGAAACTCAGGACTTCTGCATTAGGAGCTCTGCAGAAGTTCTGCTTAACTGGTAGTCCCAGGTAACTGCTAAATGGCTACCTTTTCCGCTACACATACTACGGTTCATTTTTCTTTCTGGAAGGGATTATATGCATTACGAGGATAGACTTTGCTAGTTCAACTATGAGAGGTTAATGAAACTGAGGTTTCTTTTTTTTAACAAATAAATTTTTTTACATAAACAAATGATATTATTGGAATTATTGTTGGCCTATATTTACATAAGCCACAATTTTTAAACATTAATTTTATTTTATCTAGTCCTAGATATAAAACTACAGTATTTAACACATTAAATTCTTTTTCATAATATATTTAAATATTTCTTATTACTGGTGTGAAAAAATGAAAGTAAAATTTACAAAAGCAGAAAAAATTATTAAAGTTCAAATTTCTTTGTGATAATCATTTTTATCACAAGTATAGCTTTAAAATTTTCTATTCACATTATAATTTTTGTACGTGTGTTAATTGTAAAAACCTCAAAATATCTAAATATTAAAATTAAATAAATTAATAATTTATTCTTTTTCAATTGCCCCACTGACCATTGCCATATATTTCCAGGAAAACACACATGCACATTTATTTATAACTAAGAAATAAACATACTATAAACAATAGGTACTTTCTGTTCTTCCTAAAGACCATTGGTGTTCATTTAGTGAAGTATATTTTTTTCTCCAAAGGTATATTAAATATTTTTCCATGTCCAACATATACAACTGTTTCAATAGGCAAATAGCATCCCACATGTGACAATGCCACAATCACACCTCATTTTTATTGAGAAAAGCATGAGCAAGCTACAGTACCAAGTGCAAAACATCAGTACCAACCTCACTACTCAAAAAGAAGAGTAGACAACAATGTATTTACAGTGTAGAAAGGAAAGTGGCAGCATGTAGAGAGAAAAGGTAGTGTTGAGAAAGTCTAGATACATCTAGGCACAACCAGGGGCATTTCATGTCATGGCAAGAAGAGGCAGTTGGATGAGTATGAAGATTTTATGGAGAAGGAAAGGTCTAGACAAAGTAGAAAAGGAGTGACCAATCTACTGCCCAAGATTGAAAGAATTTGGGAATTGGCTAAAGGTGATAAAGGAGTTTGTCAAAGAGAACTGTAATGTCAACACCAAAAGACATTGCAGTCTCCCATCCAACCTAGATAAAACTCCCAATCAGGCTTCACAAATTACATTGTTCTTGCCAATCCATGACTTTCAGACTAAATTCTCACTTTATCAAAACATTTGGTCAGACAAAACTAAAGTTGAGAATTTTTAAACCATGTCAATGATAATGCTTTGAAATATTATTAAAATAAACCCAACTGAAATATAAGAAATATGTCTCTGAGTATAATTATTTATACAGCAGTACTATGGTCCTCATTAGAAGCAGTGGTAGACTAGGATATAAACCAATGGCACTTTTGGTGTCAACACAACAATCCTGTTGCATTTATTGCAGCTGGTGCACTAGTTAGAACTGATGGTAGAACTAGTGTTGCTATGACCTTCTCCCGTGAATTGCCTAAAGATCCAAAAAACAAAACTGATATGATGGTGAAGGCTCTAATCCAGCACTCAGGGAGGCTGAGTCAGGAGGGTCACAAGTTTGAACCCTGCTTGGATATCTTAGCAACTTGGAAAAACCGTGTCTTGGATTAAAAAACAAAAAATTCTGGAGATGTAGCTTTCTGCCAAAGCCCTGGGTTCAAGGCTCGTTACATAAATATATACATACATACCTTTTAAAAAAATGTTTTAAGTCTGAAAATATTTTTCAGACTGTCCTGCCAAAAGGAAAATGCTTTTACGAGGTTTCAGCACACGACATGTTGCTTTTCCTCTGGTATGGTGACAAAGCCCACCCTAACCATTATTCAAGGTGTGAGATCTGATTATCCACTTTAAAAACTCTTAATTTAATTTCAATCATGTTTTTACATTTTTCTCTATTAAACACACTGTAATTGATGAGTGCATAGTCCCTCAAGGGTGGCTTTGGCAGCAGCGGCAGAAGCAGCAGCACCCCCTTTTAGACCTGCAGATATCTGGTCTCCAGGTCAGACTTTCGGAAGCAGAAACACAAGACACAAGGCCCAGGAATGGGCTTTAACAAGTTCTTTAAGTGGCTCTTTCCCAAGGAGGTCTGTAAACCATTTCCACAGAGTGAAGACAGGCCTTGGAAGAGCAACATGATAGACAGTTTTATGCAACTTGGAGGCAAAAATACATACTTCAAAAATGCATTCAAATTATCATGATTTCACCAAAATTTGCTCTTATTTTGTTAGCAATTCTGCTCTACTGTGGGCTTCGAAAAAAGGACAAGACTACAATGAATTCAGACTCCAATGAATAGCATAAGGAAAAGAAATAAACACACGCACGTGCGCACACACACACACACACACACACACACACACACACACACACACATATGAGTCAGTCAGACCTAAAGATTAAGTGAAAATCAGGAAAATAAGTAGCGTCTCCCATAAATGAAAAAATGAAATCAGGACTGAACCTAGATCAACTGTCAGTACAGTTTGCAGGAGAAGAAAGGAGACCGATTGAGGAAAAGTTCAAACTTCTAAAGTATAAGTTATCAGACTTCATTTCCCATGAAACTCCATCTGAAGGTAAGTATATACATCCACTGTTAGACTTTCACAAGCTGTGATGTTTTGTATATTCCATTCTTCTACTAATATACTAAATGGAAATAGGCCAGAGCATAATTTACGATATAAATTGTTGTTGTGAGAGCTTCCATCCTTTCTTACAAGTATTTCATATTTAGCTATGGAGAGTGATTGGCTCTCACTTTGGACAAGAATCTAGGTTGGCCCACTACAGGAGCACCAAAGTGAGTCCCAGAACCTCACCTCCAAGAAAACTGCCAACAAAAGAAACACACATGAAAGGTTCCATGCTAAGTCAATTAATACACCATAGATTATTAAGAAAAAAATGCTTTTGTTTTCTGTTTTTTCTAAACATTTTTGTATTTCACCGAGAATAATACATTACTACAAGTGGCAATTTAAATTTTCTCTCTTGTTTATTTTAATAATATATTTATTGTTCATTTCTTAATTTTTTGTCCCTAATTAAAGTAATAGTTACCAGCATGTAAGTATTTTGTCTACAATTTTTTACAATGGTCTTTTTCCAAGAAAATGTAATTTCTTGAAATTTTGATGTCAGTGATATTAAAATTTTAGTAAGATAGAAAGTTGTTTTGTTCACTTTGAGCTTCTGAAAGATTTAATAATCAGGTAAACAAATGAGGGTACAGGATACAAGAAAGGGCACCCATCTACCTATATATTAGTATATAGTATAACTGTATGGTACCTAATATAATTGTAACAAGGATACCAAAGACAGAATGAGAACTTCAATCATCATTTTCAGACTTTTCAACAGAAACCATACTGAGAAACTATTCTGAGACTCTGGGTCCTTCGGGCTACAAAGTATATAAAGAGAGAAAAGAGGAGGAATATAAGAAAAGAAGATAATTGAAAAGAGTTTTTTGAAAGGTCCCTGCCATCTACTCTACCTTACTCTGAGATGATGTAAGGAATATTCCCTCCAATCCTCAACCCAGTTGGATTTCAGAAACCACTAGAAGCTTAGAAATGTATTCCCTACAATTAGAATTTAAACTAGCCTGGAAAAAATAAAATTTTGTCACAGATGAGCATTAAAAATATATCAGGCTATGGCCTGGATCCTATACCCTCCTAGGAAAACTGAAAAGAACAGATGGCTAGTATTTGTTTTGCTGTTTTTCATAATGATAATTACATTTTTATTCTCACTCTACAGATTAAAGCAGCATTTGAAACAGAATGAAAAAAATTCACCATTTTATTTCCTTTTAAATGTCAAGAAAATAATATATTCTTTCTTAGAAATCATTTTGATAAAATTTATAATCTTCTATTCCCTAACCAAAGAATCTAAACAGAGCAAAATCATTTGAAGTTTTTTTAAATAAAACTATTATTTTCTAAAATTCATACAAATATACATGTTGATGCATTTCAATTTAATCAGATTACTTTGTATAAAGTTTTTATTATTATGTACACATTTACTCTTCAAATATTGGTTATTTCTCAATTGCTAATTTCCTGGATCCTTTTGTTAGACTAAGAAATTCCTTAAAAGAAAGAAATACAAAACATTTTCAATATTTAAAATTATCATCAAATTATCCATTCGTCTAAGAATAAACTATAAAACTACTGGTGACTAAGCTCACACTTTCCATTGCTTTGTCCCTTGTCCTCTGCTGATATGAACTCTATTTAAGAAGAAAACTATGTAAAATTCTGAATAAAATTAGATGAGTAGATAATGGCAACTATATATGCCATCTTCACATTTTGTTCCATTAATAAGAGAGAAATATGCAGTTTAAATTTTCTCCTACTGCCTTAGTCATTTCATAAGAATAAGCACACATCTTATCTCTCTTCTCTGGCAAAGGAGAGATAATGGCCTAATTAGTCAGTAATCAACTGAAAACAAGAACAGAACAGAAGCCCACACACTTCCAAAGAACTGAGAAGAAAATAAATGAGGTCTTAAAAATGGTGGCAAGTGAAGGCGTCAGTGAATTTTCATGCTTGGTGTAGGTGGCTCAATAAGGAAAAGTCAAATGAAGAAAAATGCTAATGAATAATCCCCATCACTTATTTTACAGCTTTTACACACACACACACACACACACACACACACACACACACACACACACAGAGTAAGAGATATCACATCAGTCATGACAGTTGCTAGAGTTCCTTCAATGATTACTACTTGTTCATATCAACTGGACTGGGCCACCACATCCAGATACTTAGTCATTACTCTGAATATTACACTGGTGGTTTGGGATGAGATTAACACTGAAGCTGTGGAGTTTGAGAAAAGCAGAGTGCTTTCCATGATGTAGCAGGGCTTCATCTTCATCCAGGGAGCGAAAGGCCTGATGAGAGTCTCACTGAGCCAAAAGATAACCCCACCTCCTTTTGCACCACTCCTGCCCTTCCTGAATTGGAGCAGACTGCCTTTGGACTTGAATTGCAACTCTTTAGTTTGCATTTGATGCACATAGTAAGAACTCAGTCTCCAGCCTGCCAGCCTCCCCCAGCTCAGACTGATTTTTACAAGTTTTCACCTCACATGGGCCAACTGATGAAAGTATCTCTTACTATGAGTACACATCCTATTGATCTGTTTCTCTGGAGGATCTAATATACCTTCCCTTCTTTGATTTCTCTTACCACAACTGGCTTTCTTGCTATACTTTCCCTTAGAATAATCACCCCACACTGATGTTTATACCTAACTTGTTCACAGCAACACTAAAATATGGAAGCTAGCCTCATATTTAAATTGTATTTGCTTTTTGGTTGGGTTTCCTATGCTATGATAGCCTCTTATTTGGCTTCCTTCATTTAACATGAGTTTTCTAAGGCTCAAGCAACTTTCCATGTGTAAGCCTTATCCTTTCATTGTTGAGTTATGAAATTCTGGTCTATGGACATACTGCATTTGATTATTTACTTGCTGGCCAATAAGCATTTGGAATATCATTAAGTTTTGTGGTGATTGTAAGTAAAGTTGCTATAAACTTTCTTATGCAGGTCCTTCTATAGAGACCTGTTTGAAAGTCTCTTGATTAAATATCTAGAGCCAATAGTATGTGATTAACCTTATTGGAAACAACCAAACTGCTTCTACGGAACAGCTGTGTCACTTCACATCCTCAGCTATAGTATCTGAGTGTTCTTGCTGCTGGGCATCCTTGCTCGGGCTTTGCAGTCTCAGGTTTCTAATCCCTGTCCAGGGTGTGTACTGCTCTCTCTTTATGCTTCTAATTTGCACTTCCTTAATGACTAACATTGTTGAGTATCTTTTCATGTGTTTTTCTACCACCAACAGTGATTGGCCTTCAAGATAAAACCCCAAAGAAGGTCTCATATTAGAATTCATACCCCATGAGGTTTTCTCCTGAATTTAATAAACTGTAAAGAAGAGGATATCACAGAAGAGATGGTCTGAGATTTCTCAGGCCACACCACAAAAGGCTCTGCTGCTTCCTCCTTAATCTCTTGGTTCGCCCACTCTGAGGGAAGCCAAATGTCATGCTAAGGGGACATTTACCAAATAAGAGAGATGCACAGGATGAGAACGAAGGTGCCAGCTAGGTGGGGGAGTAGTTGGCAAAGTACACCCCAAGCATCTTCAAAGGGTCCAGATGACTGCACCCTCCCCAGTCCTGTCTTGATTACACTTCCTAAAAAACCAGAATGACCTAGAGAAGCTGCTTCAATGTTGTAAGCTTCAAAAACTTGGAGTTAAGGACTTACTCTAATTTTATGCCAAAACTTACCAAGTTTTGTGATTAAATTCCTGTGCTAGACAAGCTAAATTAGTACACCATTCATATCTTCTCTTTAGAAAAATGTCATTTAAAATCTTCAGTGTATTTTTTAAATCAGTTTGTCTTCTTGTTATTTGAACTAAGTGTTCTGTACATATTTTACATTCTCCATAAGACTTTCTGAAAGTATTTTCTCCTAACTTTTAGCTTATTTTATTGTCATTGTTATTTTCTATGTTTAGTAGCATATTTCTAGAGAGGTTCTATATTCTGAGGAAATCTAGAAACTCTTGTGTCATATATGAGAAATCTTTGCCTAATGAAAGATCATAGATTTTTCCTACATTTTCTTCCCGAAATTTTATAAATCTGTCTTATATTTAGAAATATGATCCATTTTAATGTGGTGTAAGTTTATTTCTTTTTCATGTCTAACTTTCCAACATCATTTCACTGAAACATTAATTTTAGAACTTTTGACACAAATTCATAACTACCCATGTATAGCTCCACTTCTAGACTCTGTATAATTCCATTAATCTATACATCTGTCCTTTTACAAATATTGCACTGCTTTGATTATTCTAGCTTTAAGTCAATCTCAAAATCAAGTAATGTGAGTCAAGGAACTTTGTTTTTACTTTTCAAAATTTTTCTGGCTATTTAAACTACTTCCCTTTTGTGCATACCTTTAAATATATTTTTTTTTCCAATTTCTATTTTAAAAGACTGATATGGCACAGACAATAATGCAGTGTCTGTCATATGTGAGGAGGGGCAAGTGGGGAGTGGCTGCCTGGAGTGAATTAGTTCACACTGACATTTTGCAGTTTCCTTCAATCATGGAACTTCTCCTCTGCCCTAAATTTACTCCTGAAGACCCTGGGGTAGGAGGAGTAAGTTTCTATACATGTGAAAGTCATCTGCTTGCCCAAGACAAAACTAGAAGAGGTTCAGAGGAAAACCTGGGCTTCCAAAGGCAGAACATGGAAGCAAACATGGAAGAATATTTGGTTGGCTACAGCTAGGTGTTTGTCTCTTTTAAATGTGATGCAGTGAAAAATCCTTAGTTAGGCGCTGTTTAGTAGTTTCTGACTATATAAATTTTAATTTCATTCTACTGTTTGCATTGAGCTGGGGTTTGCTTTACTTACATAGTTATCTTAGGTACTTGAGTGGTCTTAGCCTAAGGACCTCCCCCATTAATTATTTTAACACATTCTAGAAAATGTATTTATGTTATATAGACTTGCAAGTTTATTTATAAAAGTTGGGTTGCATTATACACAGATTTTTGGAACTTGCTTTAATGGTTAATATACTGTGAAAACACTCCATAGAATTTAAATATTCTTAGAAACATATGATGTATAGTATGATAGTACACCATTAAATGAACGAAGAAAACACTTTTATACTGAGCATTTTGGATATGTTTTGTGATGTCATCAAACACATCATTGCTAAAAATCATCCCTCTTTACATAAGTTATTTTGAAATTTCATGTTGCATTACTGAGGAAAGTTTTTAAACTTATTTTTACAATAACATGAAGCTGCAAAATACACTTAGAATTATGTATTGTACTATTGTAAAAAAGTGTATTGTATAACGAAAACTTACACATGTGTACCCCTGTGTATTTATTATACTAAAGAAAATATACTTATGAATAAAAATTTAAAATAAAATAACTACTATGTTTCTAAGACAGTATTGAATATGTAGATAAATATAAGGAGAATTAATTTAGCAACAGGAAAATAATTACTCTGGTCCATGGAACACCACATATTATTCCACTTATTTAAGCATACAGATTTCAGGCATATTTTTATAATTATTCATGTGTTTTATTCATTAATACAATCTTAAGGGTACTGTTTTATTAATTTTAATTGTTTTCACTATTACTACAGAAAGTATGATTTTTGTGTATTGACTTTTCATCCTGAGGCATTTTAAAATTCACTTACCAGCTTCAGTGGCTACTTGGCAGATTTGGGGACATTTTCTATGTTCATGATCACGGCACATGTGCCCAGAAACTCCGGAACACGTGGCACAGAAATGAGGAAAGCAGACATTGTCTTCACCATCAGGATGAAGACACCGCCTTCCCCGTCAGTTGAGTTACTGGCTATCTGCTTTATATACATTCCCTGAGTCAAGCTAAGGAAATTCCCTCTGTTCCTTATTTGCTGAGGACCCTTTCAGGCAGATGTCAAATTTTATCAAATTCTTTTTCCATCTAAAGATATAACATACTCTGACTGCCTTTTTGTAGCTTGTTAATATGGTAGTTTAAATGCAATATTGCTTGGGATCATATAATCCATGTACTTTTAAAGTCCCTCCACAGTATAGCTTGACTCTCCACATCCAGCCATGTTCTGGAGGAAGCGCAGATCCACGCGAGCCTAAGCTGGGTTCTCCTCTCTTCTGCTGGGCTGATGGTCATCCTTTGAGCTGCAGTGCTCTTGCCCTTCACCTCTCAAATCTGGGTCCCACCTCTAGGGGTGGTTTCCTTTGTCCTTCCCCATGAATTTTCTATACTTACACTCTCCTCTCTATAGGCAGATCATTCGGACATAAATTGTTTTCCAATCCATTCATTTGCCAGAAGTAATATCATGAAGAGAGAGAAGTTTCCAGAAAAAGGAAGATCATGTGAATAAAGACCAGAATAGGGAGAGGACTGGGAATAGGATAGAGTATTTGAGCCTAAAGATGATTATTTTTCTCCTTGTACAATACAAGGGATTGCTTGTGTTGGTTCCGGAGAGATTCCAGTAATGTCATTTATAATCACAGATAATACTCCTCCCACTGTTACTGGCTCTTGGAGCAGTATTTCTGGGAGACTTAATCAGCTTTTTTTTTTCTTTTGTGAGACTGCAGAGATAAATAGAACCACCTGTTACTCCCAAGATCCTTTGTAAAACTCTGGATTCAAGACTATGATAAAATGTTACATTTATTTATTTAGCGAACGCTCAGCCACACTTTGCATGAGACACGTTAGTAAGCTTTAACCAAGATGTACAAATAAAACCTATTTGATCTCTCTGAGTTTCAGTTGCATCTAATGTTGTGTTTATTCTTATTCTTTGTGTAGAGAACTCTACCCCTTTGTAGCTCCTCACTCCACAAAGACTCAGTTTCAAGGAGTGAAAAAGTGCTAGTCAATCTACAAATACAAAAATGTTTGTCACAAGAACACAATGATATCAGTTCAACACCATTTCCTAAAGTTTTATATAATCAATTTAGCAAATAATTGTGAGATATAATCCTTAATTTGTAAAAATCATTTAGAGAATTTTCTCATTATCTTTAAATAGAAACTCTACTGAAGATATAGTAAACTGGTTTTCACTAAAAATAAAAAGCACCTTGGTTAAAAACCAGAGCTGATATTAATGAGGTGTTCTCTGGACAGGGATGCATGTGGCATTGCCAGGATTTCCTGTGATGAAACTGACATCTCCTTTCACGGAACTGTTTGGCCACCTATGCCTGGAACATCTTCAGCTTTGGCCTTCACAACAGTCTCTGGGTGCTTATTAAGTTACCTGAGGGAGGCACGTCAGATGGCTAAATGTCTCTCTTGAAAGTTTATTTATCTTCGTGTGGGAACCATAGCTTAGGAAAACAGAAATTGCCAAAATTTGGATTAGTACTACTTCCACCCTCAGACCAGAATCCTGAGACACAGCTGTAAAACTTTGGTGATTTCCATGATTCAAGATGAAAAACAGATGAATGTCTTCTACTTATGTAAGAGGTGATAATGGGGATTTTTCTCCCTTGCATTAGAACTGAGATGATTAAAGTTTGACTAAAACTTACAGCACTGAACAGTCAGAGTCAAATGTATAATTTGAACAAAAAACCTGACTTTGTTACAGTAGGAATCACAGTGCAGGCTATGTCGTGAACCTGGTTTTATAATACACATGATCAAATTCTCCATGTTAGTCTCAGTTCTACCTTGAAAAATGTCAAAGTCATCTGCCTAAAGAAGGCTATGAATTCCCCTTTCTTCAATCTCAGTCTCTGATTTTGTGTGTGTTTTTCTAATTTATCCTTGTCATTCCTAGGTGAATAATTTACCAGATGATGTATAGTAAAGAAATAAGCTCATAATATAGTTTACAAATCAAAAATATTCAACATTTCTGGCCATTCAGGAAATTCAAATTTAAAACAACACTTTAGATTCCATCTTATTCCAGAAAGAATGGCTAACATTAAAAAAAAAACAAATAATAATAAATATTGGCAAAGCTACATGGAAAAAGGAATACTTCTGTGCTGCTGATAGAAATGTAAACTAGTAAAACCACTATGGAAACGAGTGTGGAGATTCCCAAAATAATTAACATTAAAAATTCCATTTGATCTAGCTATTTCCTTTCTAGGTATCTTCCTGAGAGAGTTAAAGATGTAATTTTATAGCAATATATGTGTACTTGTATTTATAGTAGCACAATTCTTAATAGCTACATGTTGGAAGAGCCTATGTGTCCATCAACAGGTGCATGGAGTTTTTGGAGCGCTCTTCTGCCACATGGAAGGATAAACTTGAGTTTCTAGTAGGAAAATGAGTGAAGCTTACTCCGTAATAAATGTATCTTAGACGAAAATAGTGAAATATACAAGCTTAAATGTCACATTATTTCTCTCATATAGAGAAAATAAAACATAATATGAAAGAGAGCAGTAGACTTCTTTTCAAATGCAAACATTTACTAATAAAAAGTAAAATGATTGTATATTTTAACTCACATGGGTACACGATGAGTTTTCTTCACTGCATATCTACATCATCCATAAAAACTCCCCAGAGAAAAAGGATGGAAACAAAGTTTATGTATATGGTGGGGGTGGGAGGGCGGGCAGGGTTATGGGAAAAAATGAGAATTAAGTTGTGTCATATACTGGTACAAATTCTCATTGTTGAATGCAATCATGATGTATATATGTAATGTACCAATAAAGATTTCAATTAAAAAAAAATACTCCCCAGAGTCTGAAAGTCAGAGGAAATGTAGGAGAACCTGCGTGAGGAGGAGTGAGGACCCCCGAGTGCAGAGCGGCACCCCACTGTGAGACCCACAAGCCCACGCGAAGCTGCCCTCTGCGCCTGTCCGAGCCTTTCCACCCATTGCTCATGTTCTCCCCTTGGTTAGATGTTTTTGCTGTGCTATATGACAGGGTTCTGTTCTCCCACAGAAAACAATAAGCATAAATAGAACTGAAGAAACACATAAGACACATTAAACATAAATAATAAGCATAAAGTCAGCTTGTGAGGCACAGAAGAAACTTGGGTGTGATAAGTGTAAATAGTAAGTTACTGACTTGTGAGATATGCCAGACATAGGTAAAGCAAAAACAGGATCATTTCTTAAATGCTTGGGGATGATAGACTAAAAAGCACCCAGAAGTCAGAAGTCACAATCTGTTAAATGTTAATGACATTTAAAAGATATGAAATATAATAACCAGGAAAAACTCAGTACTCATAAGGTTTTTAAACTGCCTCTTCCCTGAGTTACATCTATTCTGGGTCAAATGTACCTGCTTGAAGCGTACAGACAGAATCCACAGCTCCTCAGAAAGCTATGAGAAAGCTACAGGTGAGGCCCAGACCACCCAGCTCTGAGTCTCTTCTACAGAAATCTTAACTGACTCTGGGTACTTGCCTACTACTGAGTCCCTTGCTCACCCTCTGGTCCACTTAGTCACACAGACAATAGAAGGAAACAAACTGGATAGAAATGTAGGGCAGAAAGGCAGAGTGAGTGCAGTCCTTCCAGCAGGCTACCCTGAGTTAATGTATTGACTTACCCCACATTCTCTTGCTTTTCACTCAGTTTTAAATTGGTTTAACAAACCCTCAGCTTTGATGATATTATCTTAGTCCCTGAACATTTCTATCCTTTGACCTCTGGGATAGCATGCCTCGTTGCATTCTTGGAACCTACCACTGCATCAAGGTCATTGTCATATAACACCTTCTGCACCATCTTCAAAGTTGACCTGACCTGGCTGGCTTGGCTGGGGCCGAACAATGATGGGTATTTCATTAGACTAGAGATGGCACTATTGAGAGTCTCTCACTTTCTCTAAGCCTAAACCATGAAGGGCTTGTCTATGTATTAACCACTTTTTAGATAAGTAGGTTAATTTTCCTTAATAACCTCCAGTACTTTTATGATTTTCAGTTACCAGTTTGCCATTTTATTATTATTATTATTATTATTATTAATTATTATTAATTATTTGTCTACTAGCTGGCTAAAGTTTTGGCTTCTTTTACCATTGTGAAACCTGAATTATGAATGGAATTAAATAAATTCTTAACTTTGTATAAGAGAATAAAATAATTGTAACTATAATTTTCCATTATTGGAATCAGTGTCCCCAGATATGAGTAACTGGAAAAAATACACATACTTTTTGCCATGAAAGGCAAATGATTCTAGCATACTTAATATTCTTGAATACAAAGCTGAGAAAATATATTTCTCTGTTGAAAAAAAGAAGAGCCTTTAACTTGCATGCTGGATTTTCCATTTGGGGGAATATTCATTTGTTTTATTAGTACGCTGCATACTTCTTAATTGGAAAAATTATGAATGAAGTAAATTGTATGCTTTTTTGATCTAAATAGTAGGACTCAACTTCAAAAAGCTTCTCCCCTTCTGTATAAATGAATTAAAAGTTAATTATAATTTATAAAATAAACTTGTAGTCCTGATTCCCAAAGTCTGTATATTTACTGCCATTTTACATCTTTTATCATAAATAATCTTGCTATTTTAGATAACTGTTGGAAAGATTTTTGTTTTAGTTCTTTAACATCTTTCTCCCACTTCTGTACCCAGACCCTTCTCCACAAGTGCTAAATGTCTTTATTTACAGAGAATGAGGTAAAACAGAATGACAGCCAAACTGAATTTTTACACTATTTCCCAATTTAGTAAGTAAGAAAGGAAATAATTAATTCACATCAGAATACACTTTAATATTATTAATAATAAAGTCATAAAAGTAGGCGAACTTTGTAATATGCAAAGGAAATTTCCAAATTGTATGTTTTGTATGCTCATTGAAACTCCGTGAGAAACAGACACTGCACTGAAGCTGTGTGGTTATGGACAAATGCCTTAATTTTTTGTGCCTCAGTTTATTACCCAAGAGAATCAAAATAATAATAACACTTAGAGGGTTCTGAAAACTGTAACATTGTAGCTATATGTATAATGAATAGAATAAATATCTGGCACTTAATTTGTTTGTATCTCTTGTGAATTGTTCATATCCTTTTATAATTTTTTATATAAAACCATGTAAAAATTCAATTTGGTTGTCATTCAGTTTCACTGTTTTAAAAAGCGATGAATGATTTTTAAATAAAAGTATTTTAATTTAGATGTTTAATTCTTGCTGTGTTTTGAGCATTCTGTACAGTGCTGTACCTAGAAAATCCCACTGAAGGCTCTAAATGACCTTACGACTAGATATCATGATCAACAGATTTAACAGATGAATGCTGAAGACTTTGCATGGATTATTAACTTCCCAGAGGTTGCACAGCTGGAAAATATACTCATGTCTTACATCAATCAGTTTCAATATTTGTATTTCCAAAGTCTATAATGTTAAAACTGTTTTGATGCTTTTGTTGAATATTTTAAAAATAATTCTCTATTCTATAATTAATATTTTATTTCTATTAACTATGACATTAATATTTTATCACAAAGTAATGTTTTATATTGCATTCGTACTTAGAAAGTCATTTCCTATCTCAAAATAAAAAAAAAATGAAAAAATTTCCGAGTTTCTTTAGAGTATCTTTTCTTCTATTTTCATTTAACCCATTGATCAATTAGGTCTTTGTTTTTCTTTCTTGAATAGGAAGTTAGGGAGAACTTGATTTTTTTCTCCTAGTTGTTAACTAATTCATTGGCTTAGGACCACTTTTTTATTTTACCAATATGTAATTTTATTTTAGGTTGAAGGTACATTCTTGTTTATAAATTTGAATTGTGGAAATTTGAAAATACTGTATTTTACCATGATAATGTTAGCAAAGCATCATTTTGTGCAGAGCATTTAATACCTGCATTCTAAAAGCTGGACAAGAGTGGCCTTAACTGTAAGAACACTGCAGGTCCAAGAAAGAACATGGCCTGTACTGCGCTGCACAGTGTGGTCTTGGGGCCCACCGCTCACTCAGCTCAGTGATGTCCTTTGTGTGGACAGTCCTCACCCTGCATTCAGCAACTGTAACTTTGGCTGTGTGTGAGAGTCCCCCAAGAAGCTGTCATCAGTAAATAAATATACAGATGGAAGCAGTTTAGTAAGGAAGTAATCTCCAAAAATAGGGAACTGAAAGAAAACAGAAAACTACCACTAAAAAGAACATTATCAACTCTTTCCTGCTATGAGTAACAGCATCTTTGGCCTATAGGCGTTCTGGAAGTCTGTGTGGACCTGGTTTCTCAAAGTCCTCCACTGGAGGTGAGACTTGGAGACCTTACATAGCACCTCCCAGGAGAGGGGTTGGAATGGAAGGTGCTCAGGAGAAGAGTGAGACCCTAGGGACTGGGGTGGGCACCAAAGTTCCACTAGCTAATAAACAGGAATGCACTCAGGAATAACCTTGAATGAGTTAAAATATTATAGAAGTCTTTAAGAATGAGTCCCTCACGACTGCTGTGTGTGAAGTATGAATACTTAACCAGGGTGATCTACCTATTCCACTCTGTTCTATCTCTTTGATGGTGGTTTACGATCTACTACTCTGTTGATTTATTCTTGCACTGCTATAATACTCTCACCAAAGCAGTTAAATATTTAAGACAAAACCTTCTTTTTTTATGTCTTTAATAATATATTCAGCTGATCTCATTCTTTCAAGTAAAATTTAGAATTTTTCAATAAATCTTATACCTCAATTATAGGCAGTTATCTTAAAGTATCAAAATTTAATGAGAATTGACTTCTTTAAAAAAAAACAAAAGTAGTCTTCTGGTAGATATCTGTGTGTGGTAACTCCACTTATTTTTCTTCAATATTTCTCACTACATTGTTATAGTTTTATTCAGAGGCCATGTACCTATTTTTTAAAAACAATTCCTAGGAGGCTATCTTTTGCTATTCAGTAAAGAATGTTCCCACTAGTTCTTCTCATTATATCTTTTAGCCAGATACAAAGTGACTTAAAGTAATTTTTATAAATTTATCTTAGTATATCAAATATATTTTCAAAACTGTAACCTTCTAATCATCTGAAAAAAATGATCAATGTCATTTTCACCCTCACAAATTCTATCATTTAAACAAAAATGTCTCTGTACATTGCAATATTTTTTGGGACTAAGAACATATTTTGGCTCTTATTGGTCATTCTTTTTAGTGTGACATCATTTATTAGATTCTTATGCTAATGACAGCAGGGAAAAGGGAATCACTGTAAAAAAAAAAAAAAAAAAAAGCTCAGAGTTGTTTCTAGGACTGTGGTTTTAGGTTATGAATAAAGCTGCAAAGCTTGGCTGAGGAAATGCCAAAGAACAATGTCCTCTTTTTACAGAAAGATTGAGAAAGGCTCTGATCTCAGGCAACCTTCTCACTTAACAAACTAGCCATTTCCTGGCTACCGCTTCCACCGCACTCTATGACAAGAAAGAGCTGAATGGCAAAGGCTCTTACGAAGAGCTTGACCCAATATCCACATGTTTCCCAAAGAGCCCAGGACTGTATGCTTCACATAGGAGTACTAGAATCTTCTGGGTTTGATTATTGCACAACTAGATCATGTCGTATATTCTTAAATTTTTATGACTTAGATACACATTACTTTTTACTCTAGTATCCTCAGATAGTAAGTGATTTTTTTTCCAAAAAGTAATGATACTTGAAAAGAAAAGATGACTTCATGTAGAGCATTAGCAGCTTTTTAAATTAGTACAAAAATAACAAATTAGAAAAATGTCTACTATCTGTAAGTTCAAAATTTTTTCTTTCCCATGCATCACATAATAGAAAGTGTGGAGAAGAAAAGACAGGGATGTAGGGAGAGCAAATGGAAATAAAGAAGGAAGGAAATAAATAAACAAAGAAACTTTTATAGGAAATTAATTTATTTTTCCAATCACAAATTCTAATTTCTGTATTTTACATTTTAATTTTCTTTAATTGGTAAACTCTGCAAGTTAACTTCCTAAAGATTTCAAAGAAATATTATTTTAGGGCTTGTGCAGAAAAAAGTCCCTTTCTGAAACCCTGAAAAAGCTAAGAAAATTATAACCTCTAGAAAGTATTTAGATTAAAGCTCAAAAACTTTCTTTTACATCCAATGAGCTAAAACTTTATAATATTATTCAATAAGAGCTTGAATTATCATTTTAGCAAATGAAATAAGATTAACAGCATGTTCTATAACTCTTTAGGCATAAAATTAAAAATTCCTAAATACAAAACTTCAAGCACATATCTAAAATTTTCTTATTCAGCAAGTCAACCTTCAAAATCTCATATCATAAAGAGCATTATTAGGTTCATTGGTCAGGGTTCTTGATGCTAGAGCAAAATTCCTGACACTCACAATTTAAAGAAGATAGGGTTTATTTTGCTCATGGTTTCAGAGAGTTCAGTCCATGGTTGGCTGGATCAAAGGCAAGAAAAAGCATGAAATGGTAGATGTGCCCAACCCCTGGCATCCAGGAAACAGAGAGAATGGAGGAGCTGGAAGAATCCACCCTTCCAGGTCATGCTCCCAGTGGCCCATCTCCAACCACATCCCAACTCCTAACAGCACATTCGGTTATGAAGTCATCAGTCACCATTCATTTTTTTCTCAGGAACACTTTATGTTGAAACCATAATATTAAGAACAAAATGAATAAACATTCCAAAAACATTTAATGTAAAAATTTCAAAACAAAACCCAATAAATCTCAACATTTTAAAAATAGATCAGAAAATAATTCTTTTTTATAGTCCATTTCATGGAACATAGTTCTTGTGCAAGGTGCTGATTAATACAAAATAAGTTATTTTAATCATGATTTAATTTTGAAAATCAGATAAATATACAAGACAAATTCTGCATCAAAATGAAAGGGCTTTTTTTCTATTTTATCTGGACTGACATATTTTCTATAAAATACAGTTATCTAACACCTTCAAAGCTTTCTACTGTCCTCATAATTCAAGCAACTCTGTACAAAAAAATTGTTGTATATTTGAAATTCTCAAAAGTACAGAAGCTCTATAAGCATGTATTTTTGCTAACAGTAAGTGAATGAATTTTTTTTTTTTTTTTTTTTTAGGACAGGGTCTCGCTTTTCAGGCTGGCCCTGAGCTTGGCCTTGAACTCATAGCAATCCTCCTGCCTCTGCCTCCCAAGTGCTGGGATTACAGGTGTGAGCCACCACCACCAGCACTGTAGTATGTGGTACTGATTGCTGATGGGCATGAGTCTCCATGCCTGGCATTGTTTTATGTGGTTACCGGGATTCAAACCCAGGCACTTGTACTTGCAAGGCAGGTACCAGGACCACTGAGCTAAATCCTCAGTTCTTAGAAATATATTTGCATTGAAGTTTGACTTATTAAACACAAGCAGCCATTTGTGACCCAGAATAAAATGCTATTATCATTGAAAAATAATCCAAAATTCATATTCTCTGTCCAACTTCTTCTGTTTATGAGGCTGCTAAATTTCTTTTATTTACAAAGCAACTGTGTCATATTTTAGTTTCCCTTTCTGAAATGAAGAATTTGGTTGGTCATAGTCCTTGCTTTCTGGGAGGTATCTTCTAAACTTTCAAAATATCCTAAGCAATAAGAATATCTACAACCAGACCTATAGATGATGTGACTCAGAATAGGCACTTTTATAGTTTATACTAATGAGATGATTGAGTGTTGAGTTCTACCTGGGATCTAGACCAAGCATGCGGTTAGACAGTCATGGCTTTGAAATAGGTAATGTCATTCCAATCTCTGGGTAGGAGAGAGAGGCCAAAGAATGAGCTTAACAATATGGCCAATAAATGAATCAATCAAGTGTATATAATAAGAGTGAAATAAAACTCTGAACATGCCAGTTGAATGAGCTTCCTGGATAGCACTATGGAATGCCACATATTAATATCTTGGAAAGTGATATATTGTGACCTCACAGTGAGAGGACACCCAAAGCCTTGTGTCTGGAACCTTCCCAGACCTTGCCCTATGGATCTTTCCCTTTGAGTGGTTTTCATTTGTATCCCTTTGCAATAGTAAAAGTATAATTTTAAGTACAGTGCTCTTTTGACTCCCTCAAGTTATTCTAGCAAATTTCACACCTGACAGCAGAGTGAAAAACCCTGAATTTATAGACAGCTGGTAAAAAGTCAGAATATGCTGGGGTCTCCCAAACTTCCAGCTTATGTTTAAAATTAGGGCAGCCAAGGATTTAGCTCAAGTGGTCTGCACCTGCCTTGCAAGCACAGGGGCCCAAGTTTGATCACTGGTACTCCAAATTAATTAATTAATTAATTAATTAAACTAGGGGCAATTTTGTCTGTGAAGTTTGACCAAGTTAGTATGAGAACCTCTACATTAGTTGAAGATTTTTTTTTTAAGATGCCATGTTCCAACAACATTCTTCTAGGTTCTTTTCTAAACTTTTCTTTTTTTGTTTTCCATCCTCTGTTGTTGAATCTACTAGTGACTTTGTGGAATAGACAAATTGGGAGATAGTGTTTTTAAAGACATTACATTGAGAAAGTCAAAACTTTTACGTTATCAGTTTTTCTAATATCATCTAAAGCATAGGGTGATGCTGTCCAATCAGGATTTATCTCAGCAAGTCATGTTCCTAAACACCACCTGAACTTTGCTAAGCGACTATCTTAATCTCCCACATTTGTTTAAAAAGAAATCCTTTACTTCTAAAAGAACCCACATTCCTTAGGATGATTATCAGAATGAACTGATTTTTCAAATGTAATTTAGCCCTTTTCGCTAGATCTACTTGAAAGAGAAATGTGGTGGATACACAAACTGCTGACTGACATTCAACTAAACTTTAAGTATGTATTTTACTACTTTAACGAAAGATCTTAATTTGTATTCATAATGTGCAATAGCAAACCAGTAAGTTAACACGGCATACTTAAGAGCAATACAGTGAGTTAGCACAGACTGATGAATGTCTGGAATCAGTTCATCTCTTTCTCTGCTGGGACATTCAGACATTACCCAAGTAATATCTCTGAAATGTACATTAAATATCATAAAAAGATTCTCAGCTGCAAGAACATTTTTGATGAAAAACGTGCAGATTATGCCTTGTGTTATATATAAGATTCTCTTATCAAGGGATTTAGTGTTCTCAAAGATTATCTTAACTGTAAGAAGAGTTCCTCACATTCCCCCATCCATTAGCAAGAAGTTCATGTTTCTGACTTCATTTTTTAAATAAAATTCCAAGTGAGGAAATAAAATCAGAAAATATAAATGTCCCAGCTGAAGGGTCAAGAAACAGTTCTTTGGGAATGTTAGAAGACCACATAAATCATTTAGCCTAGCAAAAGCACAGGGTCAAAACCACTGTTTTCTGCTTGCCAACAATGATGAGCCTATGAGATGTAAGGAGGTGAACAGCTGAAATATTATCCATCCAATTCACAGGTTATTTTTGTGTCTGGTAACTTGGGTTACAATAAGGGTTTAAAAATAGAGGAACTGAGAAGAAGAGTCATACCCACTTTGTAGGAGTAATTTAACACTGAATGCTGCTTTGTTCCTCAGGAGATGATGGCTAAGGGCGGTGGGTGTCAAGTCATCGTGATGAAGGTAATTTACTGACAACTGTCTAAGAGGAGGAAGATGTGGAAGACTAACTCGTGGACCATCAGCTTCTTGAATTTCCCATCTCACAGCTAGCTTTTTCTGGTACCGGCTCACTTCGTAGTTAGAAAGTACACAGAAAGGAAAACACAAGTACACTTATACATTTTTCTGTGTGGCTATAACTTCGAGCAGGCATAACTCTACACTGGGGGCAGTACAATTAAAAAGCTCGATAATAAGGCACATGTACCTCCTCCTGATGTAAAGAATTTCAGTATATCCTAAGCAAACTTGAATTGTGTGCTTGGTGATTTCTCTTCCAAATAGACTATGTTCCTAATTTTAAGCTATTTGCTCAATGAAGCCTTGCCTCATTTTGCAAAGAAGTTGAGGCACACTAAAGTCAGCGTATGACCAGGAAAATTATAACAGAAAGAGAGCCAGAATAGATAGACAGCAATGCAAACATATGATCTAGATCAAATTGACAAATATGTGGATGTGTGAGTAATCCCAGCTCCCTTAGCTAGGTTTTTCGGCTTTCAGGTGAAGTTAAGGTGGGTATGATCATTCAATTCCTGTTTTGAAAAAAGTCACATGCTGTTGTCCAGGAAGGAAATTTAGAGGCTGATTTGTATTAAAGAAGTTTCCTGGCGTGTGCTGTCAGGATTAGCAACTGGAAGGTCAGGGGGAGGGTATGAGGAAAGCCAGAGGAGAAGAGTGAGGTTGGGCTGTGCAGCTATAAAACAAAGACCCTCACAGCAGAGCATAGTGGGGTGACTCTGCAGAGTGGTCTGAAGCAATTATACCCTGTAAGCCACCACCCAGATTGGACTCTCAGGAATGCAGGCTGTTCCTGGGAGTGGAATGGTGTTGTCCAGGTGTCTCTCTTCAGCTGAGGACCAGGGAGGCGTAGAGGGGCCTT
The DNA here is from genome assembly GCA_004026965.1 of Petromus typicus. NCBI lineage: Eukaryota > Metazoa > Chordata > Mammalia > Rodentia > Petromuridae > Petromus > Petromus typicus. Next base: position 38,650 of record PVIR01000109.1, on the reverse strand, counting down.
AGCTGCGAGTCATCAGCTGTCAATGCCCCAGGGACTGGGTTATGTGTACTTTGGTCCTAAAGGTCACGAACTTGGGCAGCTCCCCTAGTATCCACCACCAAACAAAAACAGATTACTCTGGGAAAGCAAAGTTATTCCAAAACAGGATGAAAAATAAATTATTTTCATTACTTGGTATAAAGACAACTGAGTAACATAATGGAAAAAAATTCTCACCAAAAGCCCTACAGGAAACACAGTTTATAGATTTTATGGGGTTGTTTTCTACAGCATCCTTTGATAAGAGAATAACAATATGCTTCCCCATGGCAGTGATGCTTTAAGGAGCAAATCCCAAACAACCTGGAACCCAGTCCAGTTGAGACCCAGCTCTACTCACTCATTTATTCATTCATTCAGCCAAAAAATATGTAGGGAGTAGGTGATATATGCTAAATATATGAAATATAATGAAAAAAGAGGAAAGTACACACTGTATGAAAGAATCACGTGAACAAAAGCAAAACCACATTTTTAACAACTGCCCATCATAGAGTCACTGCCCAGGGTTTTCAGCTTCTACTTGAAAATTTACCTGGTTAGAGAAGTCACACACACACCTCCTTGAGAAAGTGATGGAAGAGCAGAAGCTCACAGACTGAAGAGGAAAGAAACAACAGACCTGTATTAGAAGGGACACGGACCCCCATGGAGGCTGCGGTGGCTCAAGTACAGACAAAGCTTGAGGTTGAAGTGGGGAGAAGACCATGAGGTCAAAGAAGGTCCACTCAGATATGACTCACTGAGGAACATGACATTCATTTTAAGAGGAATAGCAAAATCACTCATGTTTTCCAAAAGGTTCAGGGTGGGGAGCTATTATTGATGAAATCTATTTGGAAGATATGTTAGAGTTCTATGGTTGCTGTAAAATCTACCACAAATATATTGGCTTAAGCCATGTACATTTATTATCTTAAGATTTCTGTTGATTGCAAGTATATAATGGGTCTCACTAAGCTAAAATCAAGTTGTTCATGGACATATTTTTTCCTAGAGGCTCTAGAATTAAAACCATATTCTTAAACCAACAGCCAGCATAACATTAACTGGTATAAAATTGAAAACATTCACTCTAAAACCAGGCACAAAACAAGGATGTCCATTATTGCCACTACTATCAACATAGTTATGGAAACATTAGCCAGAATGATTAAACAAGAAAAAGAAATGAAAGGAACAGAAGTAGGAAATGAGGAAGTTATATAATTGGAATTTTTTTGTTTTGTTTTGTTTTGTTTTTTTAAAGACAAGCTCTTGTTTTATAGTTCAGGCTGGTCCTGAACTCAGCCTTGAACTCACAACAATTCTCTCTTGCTCTTCCTCCCGAGTGCTGGGACTACAGGCATGAGCCACCATGCCTAGCATTGTGGTGTGTGGTACTGATTGCTGACGGGTATGCATCACTGGGATCGAATTCAGGACCACGAGCTTGCTAGGCAGGCACCAGAACCACTGAGCTAAATCTCCTACCCCCTAAATTATTACTTTTGCAGTTGACATGACTTTTTACATGTAAGACCCCCAAAACGTTATCACTTAGTACAACTTCCATGTTTAATAATAAAATGCAGTAGCATATCTGGACACAAAGCCAACATTCACAAATAAATAGCTTTATTATACACAAATACAAAACTCACTGAGAAAGAAACTGGGTAAATGACACCTTTCACATTAGAATAATAAAAAAAAGAAATACTCAAGGGTCAGTCTAACAAAGGAAACAATGGCCCAATATACTGGAAATTATAGCTCTCTGAAAAGGGAGAGTTTAGAGGATAAATTGCTCTTGAGTAGGAAGAACAAACGCAGTGAAAATGGTCCTACTCTCAAACTCACTATACAGATTTGATGCAACCCCAGTCAAAATAACAACAGCATACCTCACAGGACCAGAAAAAACAGTCCTAAAGTTCATTTGGAACCAAAAGAAACTTAGAATGGCAAAGACAATTCTGGTCAACAAAGGCAAGGGAGGGATTATTACACTCTCTGACTCGGAATTTTACTACAATAAAGCAACATGGTACAGGGGGAAAAAATGAGGTTCTGAGGATCAGTGGAATACATCAGAAGAGGCAGAAACAATTCCAAACATTTAGCCACCTTATCTTTGACAGAGGAGTCAGATAGGTTCACTGGAGAAAAGATAGAGTCTTTAATAAATGATGCTGGGGAAATTGGCTTTCCACATACTGAAGATAAAAATTAGACCTATGTTTCTCACTGTTAGTGGAAGCAAAGAATAGTGTAATCATGTGGAAGTCAGTGTGGAAATTCCTTACAAAATAAGATTAGAGGCCCCATTTGACCTACCTATTCCCTTCATTGGTATCTTCCCAAAAGAAATAAAAGCATCATATCACAGCGATACATGTGGAACCATGTTTACAGCAACACAGTTTGTAATAGCTAAATCTTGGAAGCAACTCAAATACCCATCAATTGATGAAAGGATAAAAAAGTTGTTTGGTTATCTTATATAATGAAATACTACTCAACCATAAAGAATGATAAAGTTAAGATACTTGTAGCTAAATTGTTGTAACTTGATACTATACCTTTAAGTGAAAAAAACTGGACACATATGTGTAAATATCAAATGGTCTCCCTGATATGAGAAACTGAAAGAGTAAATAAGGACTAAAATGTGTAGGAGATAATATGACATGGGATGAAACTGTTTAAAAGGAAAAGGAAACTAGGAAGGAGGGTAAAGGTGAAAAAGAAAAGAAGAAAAATAAAGATGAGTCTTTGGTAAATAAGGAGAAGGATGGAAGGAAGGAGAGACAGTTGAGAGAAAAAGAGGAATCAAGATGAATGTGACCATTATATATATTTAAATTATACTCATAAAATTAACTTTTAAAAGGCAATCATGTTCTTTTTTCCAGCTTCCAGAGGCTCTCCACATTCCATTCCATGGCTCCTGGTTCCCCTCAACCTTCCAATGCAGCCATCACTCCCTAAGCCTTCCTCCAGTCACAATACTCTAATACTAACTCTTCTGCATTCCTCTCATATCAGGATGTTGTGATTACACTGGACCTTTAGAGACAATCTGGAATAATCCCTTCCATTTTGAGTTTGGCTGGCTAGCAACCTTAAATTCATTCACAAACTCAACTCTTCTTTGCCATTTAACCTATTTACAGGTTCTGCAGATCCAAACACAGATATCTTTGAGACCTGAATGTCAAAGCAAGGACCAGAGTGGATACGAGGGCAGGGGAAGGGGGTATTTCTATTGGTAGTGATGAGAACACAATATGGAAAATGCAAATTTGGGGGTTGCATGAGATCTAAAACCAAAGAGGGCTGGATCATGGCCATCCTAGAAATGAGATCTATACAGGCACAGTATATGAACTGGTTTCTTTGTATCCAGATGTTTTGTGAGCAAACAATGTCCTAATTCTGGGGACACAGCATTGAGCAATTCATAAAAGCCCCTGTTTTCATGGAGCTTAACTTTAAATAGCTGCTTATACCAAGAATTTTTTTTTCTATAAATACTCTTTCGCAAGCAGACATTGAATGGGTGGCAGACAGAGACACACACTTTAGATGAAGACTTGGTTGAAGGCTTAGCTCATGTTCGATGATGGAAGATCCTGGTTTGCTGACATGGGCTACTGGACTTTAATTTCTGTTTTGATATGAGTTTATGTCATTATGTTCAAACAGAAAATTATACACGTTAGCATGTATTATCTTCAATTATCATACTATATTTTAATCTGTCCAAGAGGTATGAAAATTTGTTGTTAATGTGCCTTTTAATACTGAACATCACATTGTATATGAAGATTCCAGGATAGAATAAATTTCATTTGATATTTAGACTATATCAGAGCAGACCTCACAGTCTTTGTTTCTGACAATAAATATTTTGTACTTTGTAGGACAAAGCTATTTTTATGATTCACAAATCTCCCTATAAATTTTGAAGTTTAGACAAAATAATAAGCATCTAAGACTTGAGAATAGTAGTAACCTGTCTGGAAAGGTGAAATAGTGTTAGCGAGATTTCCTACAGCATTCAATCCCTTCTAGATCATCCAATGTTTATATTGTACACCACGTAATTTCCTCCCTAGATACAAAGTGCATACTAGAAAGCAGTTTCCTATATATCATTAATCTTTTTCCTTTACTCAAACCATTACAAAACTAAGCAATACTTGATATTCTAGTGACACATATTTGCATGCTTATATTTACTTAAGCTTTACAAACTAAACATATCTGCTAATTGTAATTTTTGCTTCTCTCCTTTGAAACATTCACGTTGCCCCGCATCCAAATGGATGACAGCTTGTGAAAGCCAGAAAGTTTGGGCAGGGACTTACCCTCCACAGAAATTTCAGATATCTGTTAAAATGTACAGACTCATTAGAATGAAAGACCTACAAAGTCATTCTCTTCCGTGCAGGTGCTTAGGTCTTTTGGTGTCCAGGTTTGTAATTTTCAGGTACAGTACTACTGGAAATTAGTTTATCAGCTAAAAATGATGTGGATTTTCTTCAGAAATCCACTAGGTCAATTAACCTGAACAAAAATATGAAATTTGTTAAGTAAACACTTTTAAACATACACAGTTTCACACATCAGATGTTTTTTTTGTTAGCATGCAAAATGCAGAAGTAATTGTGACAGATGGTTCTAAACATTTGTCTTCCTAAAAAACCATCTGGTTAACTTACCTCACAATTTTCAACTGCTCATTTCTATTTTTCTGACAAAAATTAGTGTTACATTTTCAATCAACTTGAAAAAATGGAAGCTAGTGAACATGTAGTTTGAATAATATTTTTTATAGATTCTTACAACTAGTTGGCTAACTGTGAGAATGGAAGTAAATGAATATGTCAATTGCAGTGCAAATACTGCTCAAATACATACATGCTTCTCCTTAAAGGTATTTGTCTAAATGGAGTGAGCAGAGTCGAATTACAGCACAAGAAGAACTTGCATTCCTGCAAGAGTGGAATAAATTAACACCTTAGAGAAGAAAGTAGCAGAGGAATTATATATATAGTAAAGCAAGGGTCTTGCTTTGTAGTTCAGGCTGGCCCTGAGCTCACTTCGTAGCCTGGACAAACCTCGAACACACAGCAATCTTCCTGCCCCTGCCTCCTGAGTGCTTGGATTACAGGCATGAGCCACCATGCCTGGCACTGTGGATGTGGTACTGATTGCTGGTGGGCGTGAGTCTCCACACCCGGTGTTGTTGTATGTGGTTACCTGAGATTGAACTAGGGACCTTGCACTTGCAAGGTAGGTGCTAGAATCACCAAGCTAAATCCCAGAGGGATTTTAAAAGGTCTTCAAGTTTACCCGTGCTACTGCAATACTACTCACAGTAGCCAAGTGGCAGAAGCAACCAGGTGACCACCAATGGACAAATGGACAAACAAAATAAGGTTCATACACAGAACAGGATGCTATTCAGCCCTAAAAGGATAGTAAGCTACATCACAGATGATGTGTAGTAACATGATGCTAAGTAAAAAGCCATCATGAAAATATTAATACTGTATGATTTCACGAATATAAGGTACTGAAGTAATAAAATCCATAGGGGGAAAAAAAACATAGAATAGTGGTTACCACAGAGTGTGGGTCTTGGTGGAAACAGGGTCTGTTTAACCTTTTTGTTTCACAAGGTGAAATTTTTCACAGAAATATGAAGATAACACTGTTGAGGTAGTATACACTTAGAAATGGTTAAGGCGGTAAACTTGTATGTTATGTGTTGTTCATTAAAAGTTAAAAATAAAAGTCTTACAAAAAACAAAAATATTTGAATTAGATGATATAGATGTTACAAACAAACTTCCAGGACTGCTACACAATCTGAAGGAACCATAAACCAAGAGAAGTGCATGCCACCGGCTCGGTGAGAGAGATGCCTGCCCATGGCGCCTTGCATCACAGAAGGGAGCCTGGGCCAGGGGAAGTGGCAGAGTGATAGCATTCAGAAAGCAAAGCTGCCCTTTGTCCCACAGGGAGACAACGCGCCTGCTCCCAAAGTGCTCCCTGTAAACTCAGTCCCCCAAAGCGGCCCTGGTCAGGAGCGATCAGAGCTTTGCAGGTAAGGCTGTTTCCAATATGTTTTGGGGAAGACTGAGCATAATAAATGCAAAGCACTCAGCAGAATATGTTATATATGTCTTAGGAGTGGGAATAGTTGTTTGTGGATGACAGGTGCCTATTTCTTTAAAGTAGCCTTCAGGACTATATATATTTTAGATATAATATCTGTTAAATATTAGATATAGAAGAATTAGGATGTATATGTGTTAGACATCATAGATATATAATACTCAGGGAAATGCAAATAAGTATGGCAAAACTATCGAATTGTCAGTAATATCACTAAGAAGCTCTGTTTTATTTTATATTTACTTTTATACATTTTATTTTACTAAACTTATATCTGTCTATATTTAGTGTACATTTTTACATTTTATTTCAACATAGGCATTTTTCATTTAATAAACACTAGTCTAATACTCATTTTTTTGTTTTTTTTTTTTTTTTTTAGGTTTTTTGAGACAGGGTCTTGCTTTTGTGGTTTAGGCTGGCCCTCAGCTCAGCCTCCAACTCACATCACAATCCTCCTGCCTCTGCCTCCCGAGTGCTGGGATGACAGGCGTGAACCACCACGCCCGGCACTGTGGTATGTGGTACTGGTTGCTGCTGGGTGTGGGTCTCCACACCCAGTATTGTTATGTGGTTACCGGGGAATCGAACCCGGGCCCTTGCGCTTGCAAGACAGGCGCCAGAACCACTGAGCTAACTCCCCGGCCCTAATACTCGTTTTAATGCCTACAAAATAGTTCATTTTTCCATATTAATCATCCTTTACTTTTTCATACCTTTACTGTTAGATATGTTGCTTATTCTCATTTTCTGTGATATAATTATCTTCTATACCACAAATGATTTAGTTAAATGGAATTACAATTTTTAAAAATCTAAAACCAAAAAATTACAAAAATCTAATTATAGACTCTCAACTCTAAATCTCCCATTAAGGCAAAGAATTTGTCCTTTTTCTTCGAACTACAATCAGCATCTTATTTATCACAAGTCTGCTCAATCTGAACCATGCACTTTTTTAATGGTGGGTCACAAGGACAATAAGTTTTGCAAAGGCAGAGTTTTAATCTAGGACTAACACAGAGGTTTATTTAATCTACAAACATCTAGTTTGAAAATTTTTTCATGATTTCCTGTGGAAATATTTCCCCTATCCTCAACTTTATCACAAACTTCAAAAAGCAAGCGATAAAACACAAAATAGATATACAAAAACCCATGAATCAACCACCTATTTCACCTACACAAGACCTCGTAAATATGCAAATCTCTAAGTCAGGACTGCTAAGTGACCCACCTGTCATTACTTCTTTCCTCTTTTCTTTCATTTTGTCTGATGATTATTTTCCTTCTCTGGTATTTTTAGCATAACAGAAGATACAGTTAACCAAATTACATGTAAAAAAATAACAAGGGAGAACAAAATGATACTGTCACCAGAGGATAAAGAATGGAAAAAAGTGTATGCTAAAAGACGTTAACATAATATTTCCTTTTTAATAAACCAAGTAAGATTAGACTGGCCTTCCAGAACTTTTGGAAAGAAAATCAAATTAAGAGAACTGTGTTTCTGAGTGGTGTCTTTTCACAGTACTCTCCAGTCTGTTCCTGGCTCTGTCTCAGTCTGCTGAATACTTCGGTGCAGCAACCGGTCTGTTGTGTTAAATTTGATGCAAATGTAAAAGGGCAATTAATTCAACTCATTGCTATTCAGATTTATTGAGACAAAAAGAGCTTATCCTTCTTTAAGTTCTATTGAACTACTTATCTCATATGGCCATTAAGAGGGAACTAATTAAAATCACTTGATTCACATGGGGAAGAAGGCAAAACAGCAGCAGTGAAGGGCGCAAAGCAGGAGCCAAACTGAAGCAGAAGCTGAGGAGGCTGAATTCTGGGAAGGAAAGTCTAAATTCCTAAATTTTCTTTCCTATGTTTCTAAGAGCATTGCAACCTGACAGAGTGCGAGGGCTAGAGAAAGAAGTCCTCCTGGGCTCTTCAGATAGGAGAAGGAAGACAGGAAAAGTTTGTTGGCAGTGAATCTCTGTGGCAGCACTGAACACAGATCACACTGCACCCAGAGGGTCCTGACAATGTGGACAGAGGCCAGGGAATAGCAGTGCTGATAGACTCAGAAATGGACTCTAAAGACCACAACGTAACCTGTAAACTTCTGGTGAATTTGAATGTTCTCAGCATTTTAGTTCCAAAAAAAAAAAAAATCTTCATCTAAGTACTAATTTGCAAAATAAAGGGACAAATACCAAGGCAGTCACTGGTTTTTTTCCCAGTATAAATGAAGAGCACTGGGCTCTGTGATTCCACTTGAAGGAAAAGTCTTTAGACTTCGCAAGCAACAGGTCGCTCAAGAGCCAAGAGTCTTGAGCCCTAATTTGCTTGATTGGCTTTTTCAGTGCATTTTGTTAATGTTTAGCCAGGAAAAAGCAAAGATCCTGCCAATACTTGGTCTGATTTCAACATATGTCTTTCAACCTGGTTTCAAAATACAATCTCTTAATTTTATGATTATAAATATCATTCAAAGGATATAGAAATTATAGAAAGGGGAATATGGGACATTACTGATTTTCTATGCAGCAGACACATTATGCAGCACATTTCATTTGGTTTTTATAACAAATCAGTAAAGCTGAGTAATTTAACTCTTGCCAAAGTAGTTACATCTTGTACAACAAGAAACCAAAGTCAGCCTCTATGATGATCCGGCTTCGTAACTCATGGTCTGTTCATTGGACCACATTGATCTCTACCACTTCCTCACTCAAGAAAGTTAAGACTTGACTTCTCAGCTAGTAGAGCCATAAACCATGACTGTGTCTTCCAAATAAACCATAAGTGCTTTGTAATGATACAAAGACACCAGGAAGTACTTTAAAGGAAGTGAGAAAAGGCCCTATCCACTGGAAAACTTTCTTAACGTCCTCAGTATTTCCAAAATACTGGGGATTCCACAACCAGTCAGCAGAGGCCAAACACCAAAGAAATGATCGTGCATATGGCAGGGGATTCCCCAGTCACCACTTTTGTTTTCCATCTCAGGACCAAGAACAGACATTTGTCATCTCCCCATTATCTGCCCAGCCTATGTGTACTGACAGATGAATAGGTAAAGAAAATGTGGTATTTATACATGATAGAATAATACTGCTCCATAAAGAAGAATAAACTTGAGTCATTTGGAGGACGAAGGATATACCTTGAGACGATGTAATGTAACACAAAATAAATCAGAAACACAAGCTTCAATACTGTCTGATTTCTTTTACCTGAGAATCCCAGTATATAAATAAATTATAGAGAAAAGTGAAAGATAATAGGAAAGAGGGAGATAGATCTTTTGTAAAAGAGAAGGGGACCAAGATATGGTGAGAGAAAGAAGAAAGAGTATAGAAAAAAAAAAAAAGAAGAATCCAGGTGTGTCAAGTACATATAATAACTTCTCACGATAAATGTAATAATTGTGTACTGGAAATGTGCACTAATAAAATGAAAAACAATATCCAAAAAAGCATATACATATTTAAGACACATAAAAATGCATGTAAAATATAGTAAGTAGCCACATTGCCCACTTCCCAAATTAGGAAATACCACATTACCAAAACTTCAGAAGCTTCAACAGCAGATTCCCCATCGTATTCCTCTCACCTAGCATAAGCACTATTACTAATTCCATGCTTCTTTCTGTACATTTTGACTCCACGCCATCCACACTCCTACACAACACACACCATAGACTTCCCATGTTTCCAAAATTAAATGTAAATGGGCTCACACAGCAGGAAATCTTCCCTAGCCTGCTTTTTCTATCTTTTCTTTTTTCTCTTCATCGGTTTGTGAAATTCATCTATGTTGATAGAAGGATTTGTATTAATTATTCCACGGTTCTGTACCATCAATATATAAACACTTTCCACTAACAGAGAATTACTTTGCTATTACAAGGAACTCTAGTCCTCTGCCTTTGTTCGCATACAAGAGATTATGTAAGCTACTTAGTAGTGACATTTCTGAACCAAATAGCACAGGCACCTTTGACCTAATAATATGATGAAAAATTGCCTTCAACAAAAGGACAAATTCTCAATGTCATTCCGTTTTTTAATACCAAATATAAATTTCAGCTTCAATAATGCTTGCTTCTGGGTGGATCCTCACTGCAATAGATATTGTTAAAAGTTTGTTTTGCCGTTTTCTCCATAACTATGTTCCATCTTCTCCATGTAAATAATTAGCCGAGGTAAACAGGCCAGCGTCTAAGCTGATTACCAATGCTTAAATGTGGTTTTCCTTATCCTCACTCAGTATGCTTATTTTGGGAAACAAAAATATCTTACTTCTTGGCCAGGGTTGGTGGTGGTTGGTACTAATTTGGCACTATTAGTAGCCGTAAAAACTGCCTACGCTCTGATTCAAAAATATCTAAAAATATTCACTGAGAAAATATTGAGAGGTATAAGTGAACATTTGTATATTAGCATATTCAATAGTGAGTGTTAAAATGAGGCTAACTTTGATGTAATTAATGAAAGTAAGCTAAATGTCCAATGGTAGGGATTAATCAAATAAATATTTATATATTCATATAATCAAGTTCTAATCAGCAATTTAAAAGAAGGTAGATAAAAATGAACTGATAACACTATTATTTCAGTTAATGATTGCTACATATGTAAGCACTCACACTTAAAAGAATTACTTATTCTGTGTCAGGAGCTGAAGATGGACCAGAGATATTTATCTGACCCTTGGTGCATTGGCCAGGGCCATTCATATACCTTATTTAGCTAGCAGCTATCCCTGGGGCTGGAATATCCAAAAATATTTATATCTGTCACCTGGAACAACCTCAGCTCCCTTCGATACACCTTCTCTTCATCTGAAGAGAGGCCAGCAAACTGAACACTCAGCAGCTAGGGTTCCAGGCGGGAGTGAGGCCAGGAAGACAAGGCCCCATGTGCAAATCAGTTTCTGCTGTTAATTTCATTGGTATAGTTTAGATATACATAGTGATCCTACTCATCATAGGAAATTTATACCTGATACAATATATCTTCATTACTCTCTTCTTATTCCCTCAGTCCCCTCCCCTAGCAAGCCTCTACTTGGAGCAAGCTGGGCTGGTGTTTACTGGCCAAGAGGAGGCACAGCATCCCACTCAGGAAGTGTGGACCATGGCTGCACAGGAGTGTCAGGATCCTTAGGAATGGTTCTTGGGGTCACCAGTGTAACAAACCACCATAATCATTAAATGATAAAGGAAAAAGAAGGGCAGACAGCGTAGCCATTGTTTTTAAAGTACTCACATAGAAAATGCTTGGAAAAGTACATTTTGAGCACTGTGTGAAACAATAAAATCAAATTTGTAGAGGAAGTGGTATTCAAGAGTAAAAGATTGCCTTTTCCTTTTGAAATACTGGGAATCAAACTTTGGCTTCTCACACGCTAGCTAAGTACTCTGCCACTTAACTATACCATTGTCTTAGACTCTTTACTGTATATGTGTGTCCTACTTGAACTTTTATAGTAATTACCTATTTTACAATTTGTAATAATTATGTCAACATTAATACATATATAATTATTCAGGAAAAATGATAATTATAAATATCTGTATATTTATGAATTCATAAGAAGTATATATTATATAATTTTAAAACTATGAAAGAAAATAATTATGTAAGGAAAAAGACATGATACATCATTTGAAAACTATGAATAGTAGTTATTTAGTAATTTCAGAATAAAATAATTGTGAACAATTTCTTTCCTCTCCATGACTTCATTTTTTTCACTTCAGAAATATACACAAATTTTAAAATCAGAAAAAAATAATAAAGAGGAAGCAGAATCAACTCAAATGACTGGTGCTGTCTCTTCTTCCCCATGCAAATTCTTCCAGATGATACTGAACTCTTTGAGCTACATTTTATATGACCAGGATGATCATATGAACAATGCTAATAAAATTTTCCCAGTGTCAAAGTGAAGACTTCAACGTGATAATTCATTCTGCCTCGTGCTTTGGAAACTAATAAGATCATGAAGCAACTGCAAACTGCTGCATAATGATGGATTTTTCTAAACGTTCATTCTGGATTTTCCAAACTCAAATGCACGGCTAAGTCATGACAGTTTCCCCAATGTTCTCAGATGTCATCATACATTGACCAGGTCATTCGTCTTTTGATACCAAGGACAAAATATATTTTGTAAATAGTTTTTCTTAAATAGATTTTTTTTCTCCCTCACATTTAAAAAAATTTCACCAAAAAATCTAATATCATGTGTGTTTTTATTTATTTAAAAAACAGGCATAATTAATGTAGTCTGGACATAGTTAACTGGATGTATGGTAAACTATGTGACAGAAAAGGTAAAAGTCATTGCCCATGCTTTGTCTAATAAGGAGAGGTTTATATCTTACCTAACATTATGCTTTAAAAGTATATCCATCATAATTCATGAGAGCTAATTAAATTTAATTTTGATTCATCTTATGTAAACTTTAAGACATGAAATAAATTTGCGTGATTTTTATTGATACAAAACACACACAGTGACGGTAATAAACTATGCACGTGTGACATATTTGGAATGACAGTTATCACTGGGGCTGAGGGAGAAAAAAGGTTAAGGATAGAACTTTCGGTGCCAGTATCTATAATTTTTTGTTAAAAAGTATAAGCAAAAAATTGTTATACATCGGGGAAGTAGAAAATAACCATCTGTGATATTTCCTTCCATACCATGCAATATTGTATAATTTAAAGCATTTTAGCTAGAAAAGTCTAAAAGTAACTGAAGTGCAGCTGGTGCCCTCGTCAGGCTGGTTAAGATAGAGCTGTGTGAAGCTAATGAGGTGATCTCTGAAATAAGCCAGACCCGAAAAAGAATCAGATGCTCCACAGCCCAATCATGCCAGGGTTATTTTTAGGCCAAAAATTCTATCCAAGGCATGTATACAAGAAGACGGCACTTTCTTCATATGTTGTCTCAGAGGCAAGAAAAAAATAAAATCAATAAAGCACCACTTTTGGCAGAGTATGCTTGCTTTTTCGGCTCTTGCTGGAGACTGAAAAGCAATCCGAATCCAAGCATCTCTTCTGCTTTTGGGACTTGCACTGGAGTGGAGGCAAGTCTAATTAGAATCCAGACAAATTCCAATCCCTGGAATTTGCTTGACAAAGAGAAAGTATCGAGAGTGGAACATTTTCTTTTTCTTTTAGTGACCAGAATTGACCTTTCCAGAGATGGTGGAGATACAGCAAGTACAGATTTAAAGAAAGGAATCTACAAGTTTTCAACCTAGTAAATGTAGGAATGAGCACTTACATATAATTGTAACTTTGGCAGTTCTTATGTTGCAAGATTTTTCTTGCCATGGAAAGATTCTTTTTTTTAAGTGTTTAAAGGCAGGCTATCACTTTGTATTTCAGGCTGGACCTGGACTCACTAGATAGCCCAGGTTGGCCTTGAACTCATGGCAATCCTTCTACCTCTGCCTTCTGTGTGCTGGGATGACAGGCATGAGCCACCATGACTGGCTGTTAAAAGATTCTTTTTTTTTTTTTAAGGTTTTTTGAGACAGGGTCTTGCTTTGTGATTCAGGCTGGCCCTGAGCTCAGCCTCAAACTCATCACAGCAATCCTCCTGCCTCTGCCTCCCAAGTGTTGGGATTACAAGCGTGAGCTACCATGCCCAGCACTGTGGTATGTGGTACTGGTTGCTGCTGGATGTGAGTCTCCACGTCCAGTATGGTATGTGGTTACCGGGGATCGAACCCGGGTCCTTGTGCTTGCAAGACAGGTGCTGGAACTACTGAGCTAACTCCCCAGCCCTGTGAAAAGATTCTTAATGCCATCTTCATCCGTGTGTTTATGGTACAGAGAAGACAAGAAAGACTCTCTATTTGGAAAACTAATAGCAATTATACCTAAACCACAGGCCACAGTGGGAAAGTAGTACAATTCTAGAGATATGGAATCTCAAAGGGGTACGGGTTTCTGTGTTCTGTAGACTATCATGAAGAGCATAGTTGCCACTCCAATGCAAACTTTCTCTTGTTTCCCACTCACTTGATCTTTCACCTGGATTAATATCCAAGTTTGTTAGATGATTCAAATTTTGTCACTTTTTTTTGAGTGATAAACTTTTTTATCCCCTCACCTAAAGTTTAACACTGCCCCTGAATTTTTGGCTGCTTTAGGTGTGTGTGTGTGTGTGTGTGTGTGTGTGTGTGTGTGTGTGTGTGTGTGTGGTGTATATTGTATTTCAGCAGTGTGGCATATGTGTGTCTGTGTGTGAAATACTGTACACGTGATACTGTCCTTATGTGTGTGTGTTTGGATCAGTTTCTCATTGTTTCCAGTACAATCTGTCCTATGACGTTAAGTCAGAAAAACACTTAAAGAAGTTCATGACTGACAAAATTAGAGACGAATCCCGTGTATATCACAAGCCAGCATTTTCTATTGCTACAGATGGTGTTCTGATCTGAAAGGTGAAGCTGAATTTTTAAATAAAAATTGAACTTAGTTCTTGGAGCCAGACTCTAATTTGTTTGGAAAGGAAAAAAGTATTTGTAAGAATTTATAAGTTTTATGATGAGAGTGGATGTATCTCTGTTATTTACCACTGTACCCCAAATACTTGGTGCTGTATCTGGCCCACAGTCAACACTCAATAAATATTTCTTATGTGAACAAAGAATGGAGAAATTTAAAGATAGACTTTGTTTATAGGACAACTCAGTATCAATGGTATATCTAAATACAGATGTTTCACGGTGATGCCTTTATCTACCACAACCCTGATGAAAGGCAGTCTAACTAAGCCCAAAGGTCTAAGGACAATCATGGCGCTGCTTGTGCTGGCTTGTCTGAATTTATATTGATGTTTTTCTTTCTCTGGACTAGACAGCAGGCAAAAAAGTTTGCGGCTTCGGGGTGACGTAAAGAGGAAGGGAAAGACGACAGATGCAAAGGGGACTCCAGTTTGAGGAAGTGACTCGACCAGCAATGAGCAGAGACTCAGAGGCGTCATGTCGGGATCCCGAATGAGAGCAATGACTACTGCAGCTGCTAAGTTCCTGTCTGCATTTTAACTCCTGGGCTCACCTCAACCTATACACAGCTATATGAAAACCTCAACCCAGTGTAAGTCGGACACTGGAAGTAGGGATCAGGAGCAAAGAGAAGTAACTCAGACGAGCTACTAAAGGTCAGGAGGATGCAGACAGCAAAGGAGTCAAGAACCATCACCGGAAATGGCCCTGGCAAGCTCAAGTCTCCACAGATTTGTGGATCCAGTGACAACTTTCTGCAGCGTTCAGTAAACAGTGATAGGGATAATGCAAAAATTGATGAGATTTGAGCAGGAATTTGGAAAAGAGCCTTGGAATAACACTTGGGACTGTAGATGAAGGATCGTCGACAAGCCAAAGAAGTTGAAGTTTGGAGAGAGCTGGTGGTGATATGAGAAACTGATCTTTTCTGCTTCTTAGATTAAAACCAAACAATATTTTAGTGTTTTATCAATAATAAATATTCACAGGAAGAAAAGTATGATATTAGGTGAAAAGGTATGAAGACACCTGTTAAGAGGGCTAAAAGGGAAGTGTGCTCATCTTTAACGAACACATTCCTTAATAGCAACCCTGAAATGTTCATGAGGAGGGTTCTTTCCACAGTGGTAATGTCACCCCAAAAGAGGCTTTCCAGATGCAAAGCATTCTATATTTTACAACATTCTATGGCCTAGCAAAGGGAAAAAATACATAGATCTACTGTAGTATATGATAAGTGTTAAAGTTTGGTGGAAATTAAAAAGTTTGTGGGAGAAAAAATGAAAAAAGGTTGAGAAATGTTACTTTATGTTATAATCAGTAGTTAGGTTTGGTTAAGGAACTTAAATTTATAAACATGTACTTGAAATCTTTTCCAACAAAAATGCTGAGAAAAACCTGTTCATTTGGCTTTCATATGTGGAACTGTCATGTATTAATGACCTTGTATATTAATAATAAATATCTACATGCCTTTCTAAAAGTCCTATTTCATGATCTCCAGAATAATGTATGACTATTTAAAGCATCAAACTAAAAAAGATAAGACAATAAGTCACCTGGAAAATATTATTACCTAGATATGATCATGTTTTTCATTTAATAAATGTATCTTACAAACATTTTTCTAAGAACATATGCACATGCATTCAAGATGTGCTCAATCTAAGTACGTCCATATGTCCACACATACATAGGTTAAGTCATACTCAACATGGTTTACAACTTCGATTCACCGTTATCAGTGGCTGCGTGTTGCATTGTGCCATATTGTGTCATGTCATTTTCTCATTTTCTTCAAGTAGGTGTGGAAAGACTGAATGACTGTGAATCAGTTAGAAATTATTAAGCTGCAAATGACAGAAAACTCCAAGTGTGTGAGGTTACAAATAACTCAAAATGACTAGGAACTCACTCTTGTTTTCTTGGAGGGTGGGACACCACCCAGTTCATCCCCCTGTCTCAAGGAACCTTCTATTTTATGGACTACAAGAGAACTCCATTTGCAGACAACTCCAGTAAGCACCTCCAAAGCCATGCAGCCCGTGTACTGCCCCACAGTAACAACTACTCATGGTCAAGAGAGCAACCAAGTAGACCCAGCTTATCTGCAGCAGGTGCCAGATGACACTGTCTTTCCTGGTATGATGCCAGGAAATGGGAACGCATCTTCCTCTCTTGCCACACCTGGTGGGGAGACCGGCAGATCCTGGTGCTGTGGCTGTGCTTCATAAGGGCCAGTGTTTCTATTCTCTTGACCTTTCATGTTGATTTCCAGTGACCTCAAGATGTCTGCTATTGGCTACTAGGATTTTAAAACTTTCTTTGGGTTATTCATGGGCCTCAAATGGTACTTTTGTTTTGGATTCTGCAAAGGTTAAGAGTGAGTCTGCCTCTAGCCCTCCAGTAAGATCATTGTCAAAGCCACCGAGGATCTGTGCATTCCCTCATCACACAGGTGTAGTCCCTTTGTATCTGACTCAGTTGCCCTTGGATTACTTTCAGGAACACATTTTTTTACTATGTGTCTTGGATGAAACACTAATGCTTCTTCCCCTTGTCTACTGGCCCCTTCTTCCTAGTCTTCTCAGAAAGGCTGTCCTCATCTTCCCAACTTCTTGAGTACAGGAGGACACAAAAATTCACTCATTCTCTGAGTGATCTCAGTTTCATAGCTTGTTTCACTGTTGATTTTAAATTTATATCTCTAGTCTTGAACTCCAGGCTTATAAGCCTTACTGCCTTTTGGCTTCATTAAAACATTAATAAACATCTTGAACTTAATGTGACTAGCACCAAATATCTTATTCTCTATTCTCTGATCCCAAATTCTGCTTCTCCACAAATTTCCTCATCTCAACCAGAGTCAATATCCTGTGTTGGATTACTCACAGCAGAAATCTTGTGGCTATCCTACATCTCTCTTTTACTCTCACAGTTAACCCAGTATTTTATTTATTTTTTTAAATTTTTTAATCTTTATTGGTACATTATATAAATGCATCATGATTTCACTCCATAATGGGGATTTGTACCAGTATAAGACACAACTTAATTCTCACTTTTTAACCCAGTATTTTAAATCCTACTGACTCTACCTTCAAATAAATGCAGGATCTGTTACCACCTGAAATGCTCTCCTGTGATCCAAGGATCTGCAACTATTCCTTTGATAATGACAAGATCCTGCTGACTCTACTGCCTGTACCAGTTCTTATTTCCTATCCTCTAATTTAAAGCATGGCAGATCATGTCATTGCCCTGCTCAAAAGTTTTCAATTATTCTGTATCTCAGACTCCTCAAAACAGCCACTAGGTGCTACTGTGCATGAGGAGTTACAAAGGCCTTTATTTCCTGTCACTCTCTTTTCTAACTCCCCTCCTGTGAAACGTGAAATTTAAAGAGCTATGAAATATCTATAAAGATCATTCATACTCAGTGGATCTTTTACCTTGACCCTTATTTCACTAATTGTAACAACCTGCTATGCACAAGTAATTCAGTCTGTTAACAGTATCCTCTTCCATTGACTGCACCCTTTTTTGTAATTGTGGAATTTTAGATCTCAGGATCTCCACTGAGTTCTAAAACCTTTATCTCCACTCAGGAAATAGGTTAATACTCTAGCACTTAACATCTCATAAAACCCTGATGCTAATAAGAACATGTTTGGTGGGGTTTATTTTCTTTGTGTAGTATTTGTTTTATGCATCAGTAATGTATAATATATAGTTATGTACTATATAGTGATATATTAGTGTATGGGTAATCATTTAATATATAACATATTACTGTATATATAGTAATATCATATCTACATATGTTGATCTGGGAAGCCAGATTTGTAATGTAAATAATTTCATTTATCTATTATGGTCCACATGATTTATTCCTCCTAGGCACTTAAACCTGACAATGCCTGCTTCCTAACTCAGTGTGAAAGTACAGTAATGAAATGAGGGTAACAACTGTTCAACTGTAAGCACAGTTCTCTTTTTATAATTCCATATGCACATTTTTTGGCTTTCAAATCTTTTTGCTATTATTATACTGCTTGAAGGCCTGGCTTCAGTCTGGGAACTATAAACACTTTATAATATTTAGACAGGATTAAAATGATAAGAAGGGTGCATTAAGGTACCCATTGAGTAGGTATTTTTAAAATAACATCTCAATTTAGTTATTGCAATATTTTTAAATAACACAGTTATTACTCTTCCCATTTTACAGAGGAGAAAATTGAGGTTCAAAGAGGTTAAATAACTGGCATGGTATCTGAAAAAGAACCAGGCCTAGACTATTTTAACTATCATTATAGCATAGCCTATTCTAAGTGATATTCGGTAATAGAAAATTTCAGTATTTCCAAGTTTCCTTCAAGAAATCCCACATTAAAGTATCTCATTAATTCTTTCCTCACCAAATCATAGATAACGTGACTTTTTCTTACAAGCCACAACTCATGAATTCCTATTTTTCATTAAGTCTTGTTTTTCTTTCCAACAGATCAAATACTAATCCCAGTACATATCAATCTTTTGTCCATATTTTAAAATTTGCTTATTAACCATATTTCTACACCTTTAAATTATAAGTTCTTGACTCAACTTATTGATAGTATATATAATATATATATATTATAATGTATGTAATTTAATCCTACCACACTGTTATTTTCCTCTGGTAGTGTGGTTTCCTGTCCCAAAAGACCCTGATCATTGACCCACTTTAACATCTAGGATGCCACCATTTAAAAATTCACTTCTTAAATCCTATGAAAAGCAACCATAATGTAACACAATGACAGAGCAATCTTTCAGATTCTATACACATGATTGGTCTGGCCTAAAGGCTAACACGACAATGAGAAAAAAGTCACCTTCAGGGGTCAGTGAAGGGACACTAACGCCGAAGTTCCCTTACATCACAGATTTGCTTCACTTCCCCTTTCACTGCCTGATAACAGCCTTGGGAATGGATCGCAGTGATGCTATCATGATCTCTTTCATTTACTGTGGTTTTATTCACGTTTAAAGAACATCAGTTGCTTGAAGAGAAACTTGCAACTGAAGTCAGTTGCCCAACCGCATATGATTCTGAATCATGTTCCCATTTGTGATACTGAAGTAATTCACCAACATTGCTTTTTCTCAAAATGTTCCAATCAAAGTAACTTAATCACAGGACATTTAGTGCCCAACAACCACATTAACCCCACATGCAAAAACCTGAGGGGGGAACCTGGGGCTTCCCAAGAAGGAGCTGCGGAGTAGCTGGCCACCATAGTGTGACAGAAAAATCAGTGGCCTCAATTTCAAAAAACCCTGAGTTTGAATAACAACTCTGCCATTTACAGTCTCACGAGCTTGCCAGAGTCATTTGACATCTCTGATCATCAATTACTTCATCTAAAATCTGGATATAATACAACCTTCTTGGAATTCTTCCAGGAATGACATGTGAGAACACTTAACAAAGGAATGCTAACAAAAGGAAGGTACTCCAAAAAGAAAAAGGGTTTATTTTTAAATTAGACAGAGTCCTGGTTTTCTTCCTTGGTAATAGTGGTAGAATCTTAAGCAACCATTTGTAATTCTTTTTCCCTGATAATCCTCCTGGATTTTGGGTTCTGAACCACAGATTTACATGTACATAAATGAGAGAATATGGTAATCAGATACAAAATGCTGAATTTCAAGAGAATAAAACAACAGAGAAATTCTCAGATCCCCTACAATTCTAAAGTACTTATTATCTTGCTGGTACTCATTTGTTGTATAAATGCCCCTGACAAGAGCAAACATGATAAACAACCCATCATTAACTATACTTAACTTCTCCATATATTTATTCATCGCTCATCTGAAATTCAGTCTTAGCTGAGAATCTTGTGTTTTACTGGACAGCCACACTTCATACTCTTGAGAGGCCCAAAGATACAAGAACCAAGAACCATCAGACTTTTCTGAGATTTAGATATTGAATCACAAAAAAATACTAGCATATTCACAGATACTGTCACTGTAACCATGTTTGTTTGCTGCCTACACAGAGAGAAGCATTTCTCGTGGCCTTCCTCCTCTGAAAGGTGGCTCACAGCAGCTGTGAGTCTTTGTGCATTGGGTCCTTCAGGCATGCAGGAAATACGGGAGCCACCACCACACTCCAGCGCTCTACTTGTCCCCAGGAATAAGCAGTGACCTAGTAAACACTCTAGGCTCTAAGAAAACCCTCAGTCCTTTGGGGTTTGGTAGTAGACAGCAAACCTCACATTTAATACAATACTTGCAACCATTATAAATGGTAAAACCCTAGAAATGAAACGTGTGACCTCAGCTGACATTCACTGATCTAGCATGTGACCTGGTTGGTACTAGGTAATGTACAGAACACAAAGGTGAGGACAATGTACTCTCTCTCTTTACAGGACTCCTTGTTTAACAAGGAAAACTCAAAGAGACATGAGAAAATGACCTAAGGCCAATTCTGACAGCTGTGATGTGAGTACTGCTCTTTGTAGTATGTAAAGCAGCACCTTTTTCACATTAGGGTATTTTATTTGACTTGGTAGTATGGGGCAGAAGTTCATGTTCTTTTCAGTATTTATTCAACACATAAAAAATAATTCAACTTATTATGGTAATTTCACAATCAAATATTACAAATGTTAAAAACAATTTAAAAAGAATAGCCTATGCCATTTTTCCCTCCAATTTAAAAATCTAAAAAATAATAAATTAAATTGAATTATTTCTTTTCACCACTGTGTTATTTTTGGAAGAATTTCTACATAAATTTGAATGAAAGAGGAAAAATATATAAAAACTTTGCACTCATCATCAATCTCACTTCTTAGGTCATGTGATCAAACCAACATACAAACTACACCTTGAATATGCAAGACAATATCCAGGCCAACTTTTGCATATTTTGTACAGCACCAATGAGTGAGCAAGTTATTTTAAATTTTCTACTGAGGATAAAAGTGCGTCATCTGAAAGTGATGTCTTTTCTGCACTGAATCTCACAGAGGTAGACAGAACAGAATGGTCAGTGCTTTTAGGTATTGTTACCCAAAACTGGGAAGTGATGAGGATGATTTATTATTTATTCATAGTTAATTTCTGTAACTTTTGTTGCCACAAAAGGAAATATCCTTATTGTTATATAAAAGAAATTACTACAACCATAGTTAATATCAATACTATATTAAAATGTCTAGAAATAATATAAGAATACAAACATGTTATTTAGCAAAGACCATTTTCTATGTATTTATGATTCAATGTTGTACTGCAACTATGACCCACAGTTTTTTGGTTTTTTTTACTTTGAAATCTGAATAACAGGCTTTCACTTTTGCTGTTAGCTGCCTAAAATGGTCTGCAAAATATAGTTGATATTGTGAAATAGAAAATATTTAAAAGGAAAGAGGGTGTAGGGGTAAATAATGAGGGGAAAAAGAATGTGATAGTAGTAAAAAAAAAAAAAGGAAACAAAGCTTATGTATAGAGAGGGTGAGGGGTTGCAGGGCAGGGGAAAGGGGAAAAAATGAGAATCAAGTCATGTCATATTCTGGTACAAACTCTCAATGTTGACTGTGATTATGATGTGTATTCATAATGTACCAATAAAGATTTCAATTTTTAAAAAATTGTTTGCTATTCACTTGACTCTAAACCCACACACAATCATGAAAATCAAGAAGTTTAAAACTTTACATTAAGAATGCCTTGGAACTTCCCAGGCCAGCCTGTGTTTACATATACAGAAATCTACCACATACCTTCAAGAAGCAACATCTGCCTTTACAGGAGTGGAGTTGGTAGGTATGCACAGGGCAGACAGTGGCATCAGACATGGGGTCAGTGGTCCAAAAGGAGTGCTGTGCATGCTTAAACATGTTGAGAGTGATGCCCAATTTAAAGGCTGTAGATGTAGACTGTCCAGTGAGTGACTCACCTAAGATGCACAGTGAACTTAGAGAATTATGGTGGAATAACCGCTACCTCAGCTTCTGCTGCCACACTGAGATGATCCTCATCGAAGAGAAACAAGTTGCTCCACTGTACAAAAAGAGGTTGCATGGAAGAAAAGGATATGTTAGAAGAGAATGAACAAAAAGAATTATGACATGAGAATAAATGCAGCATGATATAAAGGAAAAGTTAAAAATGAATTATAGTTACCACAGGATTCATACGGTTTCTAAGAATAAAAGCTACTTTATGATCATTTGAAAAAAAAAAAACACCTTTGCTAACTACATAAAGCAAAATAGGTAAAAGAGCAGTGTTTTGGGATGAGGCCCCTTTGATACAAATATAGTAAAAGTCCATGGGCACAAAATGTGTCCTTTCCCTAGACATTTCTGTCTGCGTCATTTCCCTCTTTCTCTTTGGAAATAGAATTACCACAAGATCCAGCCATACCACTCATTGGTCCACAGCTAAAGGAACTAAAGTCAACACACTCTTGTTTATTACAAAATAATGCACAACAGCTAAGCTTTGAGAATGACACAGTGCCCATCAACAGATGAATGGATAAGGCAAATGTGATATAGTTAACCAATGGAATTTTTATTATTTTGTCTGTTTGTTAATTTGTGTTGTTGGGGTTTGAACACTAGAGAACCTCTTCCTCTGCTTTCTCCCTCCCTGAGGGCAAGCTGTGTGGGAGCACGGACTTTGTCTTTTCACTTTCATATCCTCCACATCTAAAACACTGCCTGACACACAATAGCTCCTCCATGAAAAATTGTTGAATGGAAATAAGACTGGGTCTCCTTTATCTACCAGGTCCTGCCAATTTATTGTTCTAAGAAGCCAATCACCAGGTGCCCACTAGCTCTCACAGGGATGCCACTGTGACCTCCTAATCCACGTCCCTTGTGGACGCTAGTCAAGCATTCTAATACTGAACTACATACACAGCCCTCCCAACGTAGTTTGATTCAGCCATAGAGAAGGGTAAACTCATGTCATTTGCATAAAATGGATGAACTGGAAATCATTATGCTAAGTAAAATAAATCAGACTGAAAAACATATGAAATATTGGGTGTGGTGGCACATGCTTATCTGTAATCCCAGCACTCAGAAAGTTCAGTGGTAGGATTGCTGTGAGTTTCAGACCAGTTTGGGCTATCCAGTGAGTTCAAGGCCAGCCTGAACTACATAGTGTGATCTTGTTTCAAAAAAAAAAAATATTGTATATTTCCTCAATATGTGGAATCTAAAGAAAAAGTGACATGAAAGTAGAAGGAATACTATTAGACAAAAGGAAAATGATGGGGACAAGAAGGCAGAGCTGAATAGTAGAGGATGGATGTGGTCAAAATATGTGCATGTGTGAAAATGTCACAGAACACAATTTGTAAAAATATTATGTTCTAATATGCAGACAGAATGAAGCTAAACAATTCTTATTAGTGACTGCTCATGTGTTTGTAGTAAGACTGGCATAAACAATAAAAGTATAAGGACACAATTTTTCACAGTGCATAATACTTGATGATGATAATAAACAACTATGTTATTGGTTTATGAAATATACAGTGCAGAAAGCAACAATTGGCTGGGCAGTTGCTCTGCTGGTCTCTTTTGGGCTCACTCATGCAGCACTTATAGCACAAGGTTCAGCTAGGATGTTCCCTATTTTGGCAGGAAATGCAGGCTGTTGGCTAAAGGCTTATCTCCTCCTCCTCTGTCTCTTCCATCTAGTTGAACTGGCTTCCATCCATGGTCATCTCAGGCAGAGTTCCACAGGCCACAACCGGAAGCTTCAAGGTCAGAAGTTTCCTGCTTTGTTTCTCTCCATAGCACTTAACACCACAAAGCAGGATGGGAGCAGGGACACTAGAGAACCTCTTCCTCTGCTTTCTCCCTCCCTGAGGGCAAGCTGTGTGGGAGCAGGGACTTTGTCTTTTCACTTTCATATCCTCCACATCTAAAACACTGCCTGACACACAATAGCTCCTCCATGAAAAATTGTTGAATGGAAATAAGACTGGATCTCCTTTCTTTATCTACCAGGTCCTGCCAATTTATTGTTCTAAGAAGCCAATCACCAGGTGCCCACTAGCTCTCACAGGGATGCCACTGTGACCTCCTGATCCACGTCCCTTGTTCAGGTTTCCCTCATCTCCAACCTACCTTCCTTGAGAAATCTGCAAGTGATTTCTGAAAAAGAGGGATGACCATTACACTTCTCCACTTCAGAACTCCTATGACTTCCTCACAGGCAATAGAATAAAGTCCCAAAGCCTCTCGTGGAAATCAGAGCCTTCAGGACATGGCCCTGTGCCTCTCCATTCCTTAAACCATCCTCTACTTTCCACCAACAAGACGTGCCACCCAGGTATCCAGTGGCCTCCTCTACCAGCTCTGCTTTCCTGAGTGCTCTAGGATCTTTGCTATAGTTTCTACTTTCATAAATGCCAGAAGATTTTGGTTGCTCTCTCTGGCTGACAAACTCCTACACATCTTCAAAATGCAGCAATTCTATCAGATCTTTATTCAAGTCCTTTTCTGCATTTCCTTTCCACTGGGCTTGCTGAAACTAGCTAAGTAAAATTTTATTTGAGAGGGAGAGAGAGAGTGCTATCCTTCCATCTATTCATGAAGTCCAACAAACCGTTGTCTTCCTGTCTTTTTCTCTTGGGTATGCTCTTGTTAGGGTGTGGCACAAAGCAGAGATGGAGTGAATGTCCATTAAATGAATACTCCCAAAGAAATATCTAGGACAGATCAATGTCAGAATGCCAGAAATGACACAGTGAGGCTCACTGCACCCGAAGATAATGCCAAACCCAAGGACACATTGAACAGTCATCTTAAAGAGAGATGGAAAGATAATGTACCCTGAGCTTGTCACTTTAGACTCTTCTACTCTGATTCCTCAGAAAAGAAGTAGGTTGGTTCACAAAAGCTTACTACTGAAATTGTAATTTTAGATAAGCGTACATTCAGATAAACAATGGCAACACTTAGAGAGTGCAAATCTTAGAGACTGATTTTTCCACTCATTTAATAAGACCACAGGACATGGCAAGTTAATGAACTTGAAATTCCCAAAGGTGGAGCTTTTGACCAATAATTAACTTGACCATGCATCGGCTCTGGCTCACATGGAGTCTACTCTCAAAGTGGTGAAAACCAGAGACTCCTAAAGTAAACATTCTCCAGGTCATATTTTCCCTACTCGAGGTTGATGAATATCTAAGTTAGTATGCATATTTTTGGTCAATGAAGTCTCAAAGCTTTCTTCTCATACAGTGATACCGAGCACATTTTTTTGGGAATCTGATGAGCTAGTATTGACACTGTTGTAGATCCTACACTCACAATATTTTCTTATAACCCTGATTATGATATTTTTAGCAGACAGTGAGTCAAATGTCCTGACTACCTACTCTATGACATTTCCAGCAGATGCACAGGCTTGCCTTCCCCGAGGTGCCCCAGCTGGCAAACCTCAAGCATGGCACTCCTCCTGGCAATACTGTCATTCCCTGAATCTCCAGACCTTGTGTGGCAGAAAGCTAAGAACAGAACCTCCTACCATGCAATTATTTTCCCTAATTAAGGACAAGTTCATCCCAATGAAAGTTTGCATACTTTTGTTTAATAAAATATTGCAACTTTTTTCTTGTATAGTTTTTTTGAAAATCAACTAGTATTGGCCTTGTATGTCCTGAGTTCCTTATGGCTCTAGTTTCATCTTTCATCTTTATTGAAGAAATAAAATTCTTCTTATATTTTTCAATAAGCACATAATTAAATGTGCAATTAAATATCATTTTGTTTTTGTAAGAAAATGGACTTAATTAGCATTTTAGCCTTCATTAATTGATCAATCATAAATACAAAAATGATCGTAATCTGAATCATGCTAAGAACACACTTTGTGCTTTAAACTGATATTACTTTCCCTCTTCCTGGCATGAAAATGGTGGTGATTGGTATGATTTAGATCTAAAGTGCTCCCCAAAAGTCTTATGTGCTTAGAAAGTGATTGGATCATAGGGGTGCTATACTCACTAGTAGACTCACAAGATGAGAGATATCTGAGAGCTACTTTTTTTTTTTTTTTTTTTGAGACAGGGTCTTGCTTTGAGTTCAAGCTGGCCTTGAGCTCAGCCTCAAACTCACAGCAATCTTCCTGCCTCTGCCTCCCGAATGCTGCAATTACAGGCGTGAGCCACCACTCCCAGCATTGTTGTATGTGGTTACTGGGGATCGAACCCAGGCCCTTGTAGTTGTAAAACAGACACCAGAACCACTGAGCTAAATCCCCAGCTCCCCCAAGAGCTACTTTTAAAATAAAATATCATTAGTCAATACAAAACACCACAAAATCAAAAATATGAAGCCTTGACTTTGTCTCATTAAAAATATTAATGGACTTGAGGAAAACCTGTCTAAAAATATAGAGCATGGTGAAAAGGGTGAAACAGAAATCAGACATACAAAATGTACCAATACTGACTCATCATGATCTACAAAGAAAGACACCGACTCTTAGATGACACTCCAAGCTTTCTCTGTTCTGCAGGAGGATAGATCAGTCTTACCAAAATATGGAGGAACTATTCTCCTGTATTATCACATTCTCTGTGATCTGATTGTGAATCCACCAAGCAACTTTCTAATCACACATTCTCAGCTTTTATATTGGGCAAGCGCTCGCTGGAAAGCCATTACCAACAACTTCTAGTAATAGATATCCCCTATTTTTCAATAAAAGAATAGTAAAGAGAAACAATTTAGCAGAAATGAATGCTAATGTCTAGTCTGATACATACTTTTTTTTATTATAAGTAAATATGTTGGCAACTGGGTTCATACAGGAATCTCTTTTTAATTTAGTCACTAGGGTAATTCCAAAAATATTTTCAGTCATCCCCCTACTGGGTTTACAGTAGGATTGGGCATCCTGTCCATTGCGGCAAATGAAGAGATGTAACAGTGATGTGTTTTGGGGAGAAGTATGCATCATTTCTGGGCTAGAGCATTTAATTGCCAGTATGAGACAGTCCAGAGCTTTCATTTCCCTAGTGATGGTGGCTTGGCAGTATACAAGACATGCCTTATGTGTTATGGGTCCTGGAGAAAGGACAGCATGGGTTTAGGCACCCAGAGAAGATTCTGTTGTTCATCCCAGGGATGACCTAAATAAGAATTATAGAGATGTGTGTTTTAACACGAATTACATATTGGTATAAATTCTTGAGTAGAATATGTTGGGGGAACTTCATACTTTTCCTAATTATCTAGAATCAATCAGTTTTTTTCTTTTCCAGCACTGAGGATTCAACTCAATTTTTGCACTGAGTTCTATCTCCACCCTTTTTTATAATTTCCTATTTTGAGATATAAGGTCTTATTAAGTCCAAATAGCTGTCCAATAAATTGTCTAAGCTAAGTTTGATGCTTAGTCTTTTGCTACAGTCTCCCACAGTGTTGAGATTACGGACATGTACCCCACACTCAGCTCAGAGTCAGTTATGATTACAGACATGAATGACTTTAGGATCCAGGAAGTCCTAAAAAATTATTGAAGTTTACATGGAGAATTTTAGGCCTAAGAATGACATAAAAATCAACCAGTCATTTTGCACAGTTATTTCATGTAACCTTACAACCAATCTTGCAGTTAGGTAATACTATTTTTATCTTATGAAAGATAAAGTGAAAATACCAAGATTATAAACAACTCTCCTAGATCGTATCATTAAATAACACATGGTGGGTGTTGCAGAAACCAAACTTCCACACTGTAGCCTACCTAATGTTTGACACGCAACAAACCAAAATTTACTTCTCTCTCTGTGCTGATGTCTTGTTGTTGCTAACAATGTATTTCCTTTTCATTATAACCAAAGCCTTCTAACAAATGATGAGATGGAAACAGCAAATAAGACTTTATGTTAAATGGGTTACTTATTTTGAAATAGGCTCTGGCCAATCCCAGATGGACTAGATAAACTCTATTTGATCTCCTTGTGAAGCCCAAGGTCTTTTGTTAACCTCCTGGTCTCCTCTAGAGAGTGGATTTTACAAGCACAGAAAATTTCAAATACTCATCCATATTCCACATCTCCTTGAAGCTGCTTTTAAACAAAATTTAATGATACTTTTAAACTGACACTATTTTTTTATTTACTGATACATTTTAGGGTATATATTATGATCTCATTCATCAAGAACTTGTACCTTGATTCCTATTTTTTCCCATGCCCTTGCCCTCTCTTCAACCCCTCTGCCCTTTTTGCCATCAAATTTTTTCTCTCTCTTCTTAGCATCCTCTCCAGTTCTCCTTCCACTTTGAATATTTTCTTTCTATTTCACAATACCTATTATATATTCTCACACCAGAGAAACAATACAGTACTTATACATGTGTGTCCTAGTAATTACAATTATAAGTATGACCTCAAGGTACATCCATTTAACTATGAATGTCCCAAGTTTATCTTTCTTTGTGGTTGTGCAGTATTCTACTTTATTTTTGTGAAAACACATCTTATTTATCTACTTACCAGTTGATGGGCTTTTGGGCTGTTTCTAGGATTTACCTTATACAAACTGTGATGCTATAAACGTGATATGCATATATTGCTGTGATATGCTCTTAATTCTTTTGTTAATATACCTAGCAGGGAAATACCAGAGTCAAATGAGATCTTTAATTTTAGCTATTTGAGGAACCCTCATAGTGATTTCCACAACGGTTGCACCAGTCTACATCCCCACTACTAGTGGAGAAGGGTTCCTTTTCCCCATAGACTCGCCAGTAATTGTTGTTAGTTGATTTCTTGATAGCAGCCATTCTCTCTGTAGTGAAATGGCATCTCAGTATCATTTTCATCTGCATCTCTTCAATGACCAATGATATTAAAAATCTTTTCATATATTTATTTGCTGCTTCTAGTTTTTCATCTGAAAAAATATCTATTCATTTCAGATGCCCATTTTTGAATTGTGTCTTTAAATTGGAGTGGTCTCATTTTTTAAAGTTCTTTATATATTCAAGATTGTAGGATTTGTCTGAGGAACAGCTGGTAAAAAAATTTCTTATTATTGTTTATGATAATGGGTTTAAAATATGACTGAATGGTTTCCAAAAGAGTACACCACATAAATGTGTTGGGTTTACTCAATGACCTAATACAATTGTGTTTAGATTATTTGAATTGTCTCCCAATACAAGCTTTGTCAGTTAAAATTATTTTCTGATTGTTTTCCTTTTTCTGTTTTTTCCATTGATTTTCATGAAGCCTCTACTGAGTAGCTTAAAAAGAAGTATTATTGCCTTTTTGTGGACATAAAAATAAGAGCTTAACCAAACAGGAAATAAAGTAATCAAATAGCTCAAAGAAAGTCCTTTACTATGTTCTACAATATAGCAGTCTGATCCTTTTATATTACTAAGATATAAGATAATTGATCAAAATCATAAACTATTACTTTTATCAGAAGTGACTACATTCTTTGTGACTGCCTTTCTGGTCTTTCTCTCACTCTTAGTTTTAAACATAATGAAAACATGTGAAAATTCCAAATGCTTCCTTAAAGGAAGCAGAAAGAAGTTTCAGTTTTAGTCAAGCACTATTCCAGAATTTAAAGACACAAAACTAAATTAAGAGCTCATTCCTTAGAAAAAGGCCAAATGATGAAAATTCAATGGCTCCAAATACAACTGTAGAACCAGACACATGGGACTCGGCATTCGGGATTCGGGCTTCACAGCACAGGGATTCTAGACAAAACACTCCTAAGTCTCCAATTCCCTACACACAGAGTGAAACGGCACGATCCGAATGACCAGTGTCTCTTGAAGGCAGAGTCATTCCTGAATCACAGAGAAGCCAGGAGAGGCGAGGGGTCTGGGTGGCCAGTCTGTGGACGCTGTAGTCTGAATGCACCCATTTTTACTCTCTGTTTCTTACTTGTTGCCTCTTTAAAAGTATCTAAACCTGAGGCCATACTCACAAGGGAAATAAGAAGGACACAGATGTGTGAATACTGTAACATTTTGATAGTGTGAGAAACTGCAGGTGTAAGTGAGCTCCTGAATACAGGATAGATATTGGGAAATAAGAAAATGTTCAAAGGGGAAGGGGAACTGAGGAGAGGTAAGAGGAAGCAAATAAAGGAGAGAAATGGTTTGATAGTAAA
This sequence comes from Petromus typicus, assembly GCA_004026965.1. Lineage (NCBI taxonomy): Eukaryota > Metazoa > Chordata > Mammalia > Rodentia > Petromuridae > Petromus > Petromus typicus. The sequence continues at coordinate 7,729 of PVIR01000109.1, read as the reverse complement.
AAGGAAAAAATGGAAACAAACCTTAAGTATATGGGAGATTGACGAGAGGATGGGGCGTGGGAGAAATAGAATCAAGATGTGCCATGTACAGGTACAGATTCTCAATGATGAATGAGATCATAATGTATTCCTAAAATGTACCAATAAACTCCTAAAGAAAAAGAAGTATCTAAATCTAAGATCCTTACTTGAAAAGGGAGGGATAATAATAATACGTATTCTATATGTTATTATAAAAAGTAAAAGAGATAAATGAATGCAAAATATTTAGCACAGAACATGGCCATATCAATTCATGAGGGCTGCCATAATAAAATATCACAGACTACAATTTATTTTCTCAAAGTTCTCAAGTGTGGAAGTTCAAAATGAAAAGGTCAACAAGCAAAGTTGGTTCCTTCTTTTTTTTTTTTTTTTTAAGGTTTTTTGAGACAGGGTCTCGCTTTGTGGTTCAGGCTGGCCCTGAGCTCAGCCTCAAACTCACGTCACAGCAATCCTCCTGCCTCTGCCTCCCGAGGGCTGGGATTACAGGCATGAGCCACCACACCCGGCACTGGTATGTGGTACTGGTTGCCGCTGGGGTGAGTCTCCACACCCAGTATTGTTATGTGGTTACCGGGGATTGAACCCCGGGTCCTTGCGCTTGCAAGACAGGCGCCGGAACCACTGAGCTATATCCCCGGCCCCAGAGTTGGTTCCTTCTAAAGATCCTCTCCTTTTCTAGCAGAAAGCCAGCTACCTTCTGTGTCTTCACTTGCTCTTCACTTCGTGTATGTCTATCAGCATCCTACCCCCTCTTCCTAAAATAGACCAGTCATATTAAATTAGACCCTTCAAGATTTCTTTAGCTTTGCCTCTTTAAAGACCCTACATTCAAATTTAGGACTTCAACATATGAATTGGGGGAGGAAACACAAACTGACCCATAAAACTAGCCTATACTGCTGCTCTTACTGTTTAACTGTCACTAGTAGAATAGTTAACTAAAAAATTTATTAATGCCAAAAGACATTAAGACACCAGTACACTGTAAACAATACACTAGTTTTCCAAATTTTATTTCACAAGCAGAGGTTCTTTAATTATAAGGATGATTAAATAATGCTAAGTTCACATCACAGGATTCAGGATAATTCATCGTTCAAGCTTCTAGTAGTTTCCCACATTTGTCGAAGTACTAGTAGTGTCAGGGCCAAAAGTTCAGGCCATGTTTAGGCCAAAGGCTTCATTTTGTTCCATATCTGCTGAATGCCTCATCCTTGATCAGACAGATCACAAATAAAGGGCACTGTTTCATAATAGGAACAGGGCAAGAGGGTATGAGCATGGATCAGCAGAAATCTGTGGGCCTGACCAGAAAAACAACCCAGGGTGCATGCCCTTCTCCAAATGAGTGAGTGAGTTCTTATCAGATCTTTTTTTTTTTCAGAATGAAGGACATAAATGCTTAAGAAATGACAATTGTTCCCCAAAGAAGCATTGACTAGAAAATGAAACTTCCTTTTTCTTTTCCCTTTTTAAATCATTGAAGCTACATTCAGATGAAATCATTGGCATCTACAGAAACATTCAGTGGGAAACCACTTTTTTCTCATTCTTCTTGCCGTTTTCTTTGAAGATAATGAAACACTGTGCTCCACAGGGACGAGGCAGAGATGAAGGTTTGTTTCTGCTTTCAGAACGCAAACCCACATACCTTATTTTCTACCAAAAAAAGAGTGTCAAGAAATCAGCTCCATTTTGAAAATGGTTTGCTATGCAATAGACATAGATAAGAGTCTAATGTGTATTCAATAGCTTATTTTTAAAACTTTCAGATCACTATAATTTGAAATCACTGACAGTTAGAGGGAACTTTAGTTGGCAAAGATAAGGAAATTAGAAAGGAATGATTCCTTTCTCCACTGAAAATCAACTGAAATTTTGTGTTTATCCTTTCTGTCTCCTTACATTTATCCATGAAACTATATAAATAAAAATAGAAGTACAACTTAGAAAACATTTTATAGTGAAAGTCACCTAACATGGTTCTGCCACTAGTATAAAATTACTGATAGAAATTTGTACAAGCCACAGTCTTATTGAATATTATAATTTTTATATTTTATGCTTATATCCAGCGCTTTCAAATTTCTCATGATTTGGATCACTGTACGGATCACTCTATGGTTTGAACATGGTAGTGTCCCCTAAAGGTCTTTATGTCAAAGGCTTGAGCCCCAGGTAGTGCTCAGTGTTGGAAACCTTTGAGAGGTAGAGCCAGGTGGAAGGGCTTTAGGTCACTCGGGAGGAGAAAGGGATTGTGGGGCTTCACCCATCCTTTTCTCCATGCTTTATATTCAAGATATAACCACTTGCTTGCTCTGCCATGACCTTCTGCCACTGCTACCACCATGAAGTGGCACAGCTGGGATGAGCCAGCGCCGATACTCTTGAACACCAAAACTCTGAGCTCAAGCGACCTTTCTATACTTCACAGTTGCTTCGGGTATTTCACTACAGTCACCCAAACTTGACTAATACAATCACTAAAGCAGGTCACTAGGAAAAGTGCCTAAGGGACTCTTGATCTCAAAATCTCTCTGGGCTACAGACAGTCACTAAATGTCATTACCACAGTGAATAGTAACCTCCATGCGCGGCTACAAACTTAAACAGCTCTGTAATATAACCAGATGCTAACGACTTTAAATTTTTCCATCTGGACAACTGCTTCAGAGACAAGGAAATAATCAGAATACACTCCACTTTATATTAAAGGAGGGACACTTGGCAATAGATTAGAACTGCTGGAAAATTGCATTTGCCTCTACTTGATTAAAGTGGTCTTTCAAGAAATCTAATTTACTGCAAGTTTAAGTATCAAGAAAATGAAATCTCAAAGGAACTTGAAGATTGTAAAAACACAGAGAAGAAGTTAACACCAGCCCATTTGGTGATTCAACTCTATTATTTTGCATAAATGTACTTTGAAGTTTCACATAACCTTAACAGCTATCCATTTCATTCCTTTACAATTTGGTAAATAGTTTTAAAAAATCATTTCTTTGTGACAGTTTTGCAAGTGAGTAAAGAAAAAGAGGCTAAGAGGGATTCCGTGACTTGTCTGGGGCCCACATCTAAGAGATGGCAGGGCAAGGCTGTGAGCCCTGGTCAGACCACTGCCCAAATGCATGCTGTCTCTGTGATACTCTGCTGATGAGTTATGACTGTGTCTTCGAAGATCTCAAGAGAGACGGTGAGCAAAGATGCTAAGTAGGGGGCCGGGGATTTAGCTCAGTGGTTCTGGCGCCTGTCTTGCAAGCTCAAGGACCCAGGTTCGATCCCCAGTAACCACATACCTATACTGGATGTGGAGACTCACAGCCAGCAGCAACTAGTACCACATACCACAGTGCCGGGCATGGTGGCTCATGCCTGTAATCCCAGCACTCGGGAGGCAGAGGCAAGAGGATTGCTGTGATGTGAGCTGGAGGCTGAGCTCAGGGCCAGCCTGAACTACAAAGTGAGACCCTGTCTCAAAAAACCTTAAAAAAAAGATGCTAAGTAGGAAAAGTCAGTCAGTTGTGACCTCGGTCTGCACCAACACAGAGGGTTTACTGTACATTCATTTGATAACTTCAAATATAGCTCAAAGGTACATATTTTTGAATTTTCTTTATAATTAAACTAGGATTTGAACATTCCATGTGATAAAGTCAGCTGAATTACATGGATTTTTCTATTGATAAGGAATTGCAAAAAATCTTGAATTTTCATGCTATGAATTCACGCCTTATTACTTCACCTCAGACATTTCTCTCAGAGCAGTTCCTTTTACATCCTTCCCATCACTCCCACAATTGTTCTGCCTTTTCTAGTTGATATTTCTGTGACTAAACTGACATATGCCAGATACCTAGGAGACAAAAGGCCCACGGCCATTTCACACCTAAGATGGGCTACCTTCACCTGTATCTGTTCTGAGCACACACAGTTCTGTTCTGGATGGTTAGAGGAAAATAACGATTCCTCACAAACTATAAGCAAACCAGAAATTAAACACTAGGAAATGTGAAAGTGCTGTGGAATTGGTTTTTTTTTTTTTTTCTGCAGTACTGAGGACTGAACTCATGACCTTCCAAGGCAGGCACTGACCTCACGGAGCTAAATCCCCAGCGCTGAAAAATTTCTTTAAAGATTTCAAAATCTTATTTTAAGAACTGTAACATGCTATCCTTCATTTTAGGAATAAGCCCATCGCAGAAATTACTGAATCAGACAGGACCAGGCTACAAAGGTGTTCAATTAGAACACAGAACATGTTTCGTAGTTTGGTTAGATATTCCTAAAAAGTTCAAAAACATGCTGCAACCTTACCAGGAAATTCACTTTGAAATTAAGCAAACTACCAGAAAATTTCAGAGTATTCATTTATCTGACATTTTAAAATTTCAACTAAACTTTTACCTTTTATTTCAGAGATAATGAATAAGTAATCATTGGAATTTATAGTAATAATAGTTTTTAAAAAGATACAAGATATCACACATACAAATCCATTAACTAGAACAGAGATCCCAGGAATAACTACCACTCAACGGTCATGCTTGTTTGACAAGGGTGCTGTGACTATTCATTTCACAGACATGGAGCCTAGACGTTTGAACAGAAATAATTCAAGCTGTATCTGGAGGCCTATCTGGACAGCATTAACATCTGAACCCATAGGCTGAGTAAAACCGACTGCTCTCCTTAATGTGGGTGTTATCTAGTCTTCTGAAGACTTGAATAGAAAAAAAGGGCTGAGTAAAAGGGAAGTTCTGACTGATTCAAAGTAGAACTTTTCCTGTCTTTTGACTCCAGCGGAAACATTGCCTCTTCTTAGTCTCAGCACAGCTCATTTTGGGGCTGGAGTTTATGCCAACAGCCTATCTGAAGGCTGTTGGGCCTTCAGATGTACACTGGCAATCCTGGCTTTCCAGTTCGCTGGAGGCCACCTCAGGACTTCTTACCTCCAAAATCATATAAATCAATTCCTTATAATAAATTTCTTTATATCTGCGATAAATAGATGATACACAGGTATACATCATGTTGGTTCCATTCATCTGGAAAACCCTGACTAATACAAATTTTTTACCATTAGTGCAATACAAAAGCCCACATATATAAGAGTGGCTTTGCAACCAGATAGTGGTGAGAGAGGAGAATTTGGAGGTACTTGCTTTAGAAACATAGGTATTTAATGTGTGCCCAGTAAGGTTGCAGAGGAAGTGATCATGTCATTGGAAACATCCTCAGTTAGCCCTGTGGAGATCAGTTTGTAGAATCCTCAAAAAGCTAGGATTGGAGGTCCCATTTGACCCAGCCATTGCCCTGCTAGGTATATACACAAAAGAATTAAAAGACTCATATCACAGTGACATATGTGTACCCATGTTTATAGCACCCCAATTTGTGATTGCTACATCTTGGAAATAACCCGAGTGTTCCTCAACTGGATACTGGATAAAAAAGCTATGGTTCTTCTACAGAATGGAGTATTATTCTGTCATAAAAAATGATAAGTTTGAATCATTTCTACTTAAATGGACATACCTTGAGGATATCCTCATAAGTGAAATAAATAGGGCACAGAGAGGTACATATCGCATCTTTTCTCTGGTATGAGAAAATAAAGATGTAAATGAGTCCTAGAATTGTATGTTATATATTGTGAAATAGAAAATGCTCAAAGTAAAATAGGGTGAAAGGGGAAAAATAATGAGATTATAACAAAAAAGTAAGGAAACAAATTTTATGTATATGGGAGGGCAGTAGGGTGGGTAGAGCTATGGGAAAAAAAATGAGAATTGAGTTGTGTCTTATACTGGTACAAATCCCCATTATGGAGTGTAATCATGATGCATATATGTAATGTACCAATAAAGATTAAAAAAAATTTTTTTTTAAATGTGGCAAAGAACATTGTGGATTTGGAGTTGAAAGTTTTAGGAAAGATAGAGTTGTGACCAATAAAACTGACTATTTAGCTGAGACAATTTCTAAGCAAAGTATTGAAAATTCACTATGATTCCTCCTAACCATGTAATAACATGAAAAAAGGAGAAATAAAATAAAGGAGTTAGTAAGCAAAAATTAGATAGGCTGAAAAATGCCCCACCTACCCCCTACTGCAAAAAAAAAAAAAGATTTTGCTTCAATAACAGTGAGGACACAATGAAAGAGAATAATGATAAGATCATTAATGCTATGTCGACAGACACCAGGAATAGAGATGAGGTCCTATTGGTAGAAACACTGCCTATTTAAACTTAGGGGAACAGAAAGAGAGAATAAAAACGAAGGAAGCCTGTTCAACTCCTCCAATTACTGACTGAAAATAGGCCCTGCTCTTCCAAGAGATGGGAAAATGACTCTGAAACAGTTGAGAGATCATCAGCACAACAACACAGTGGCCTCCTCAGTTTCAACAGCTCAGACAGCCCCTTCCCAGAGGTCTGAGGGTGAGGCCCACTGACTGGGGGTGGGGGTGGCTTGGAGCCTCGCACCTTCTTTACTGGGCACTCCTGCTCCTGTGAGTCAACAAGGCAGGTTCTCTCACTGAGCCCAGGAAACAACTCATTTAAACCCAGAGGATAATTCTATGCATAAGATTTAATAGAAGTTTCCTTCCTACCATTTGGACTTACCTGTGACTCATCACCTCTCTGTCCTATTTTATTTTTTCTATGGAGATGTCTATCCTGTATGTATTTTACCACTGTATTTTGGAAGCATGTAATGTCTCTGGTTTCCGGTTTAGTACTGGGTGGTAATTTTGCTTCTGGATAAACTATACCTGTACTGTCATCCATATATGAATTAGATGATATTTAGCTGAAGCTTTGGCATCTATGTTTTAGAGTCTATACTGAAATGAGCTAGACTGGCTGAGAAAGAACGTATGTATTGTCCACATTGGGACAAGTACTTGAAGGGATTCACTAGAATCCTATGAAATGGATATGTTCTAGAATATAAAAGCATATTAAAGGAGAGGAAAGTTTGTATGAAAGAAGCAACCTCAAAGTAAAACTCTCAGTTGTTTTAAACTCCAAAGATAGATCAATTATACCCTTTTTTATATAAGCTTAATATGATGGGAAATTGTCCTCTGCCTTGGATGTTGCTAGGGTGGGAGAGAGAATTTAGACTGAAGAACACAAAGGTTCATTCAGCACTTAGAGGCAGAAAGTGTTAGCCTCTTTTTGTTTCTTTCCCTGAAATATTTAACAAAAGTGTGATGTCACCACAGACTTTACTGAGCTGAATAAATGTGGGATTTCATGGTGACCTTAATATTTGAATTCACACTCCCACTCAATGGATAGCTTTTTTCAGAACAAAAGGTTTTTTAACTTTTTTTTTTTACATATTTGCTACAAAGTACAACATTTCAGGGAAAGAAGAGGCAACAGTTGAAGAGGGTGCCTATGCAGAAAAATTAATATGGTGGCTTATAGATGAAATGCATCTCAATGGTTACACCAGCCATAATACAATTGATTTTTTTTTTTTTTTTTTAGGTTTTTTGAGACAGGGTCTCGCTTTTGTGGTTCAGGCTGGCCCTGAGCTCAGCCTCAAACTCACATCACAATCCTCCTGCCTCTGCCTCCCGAGTGCTGGGATTACAGGCGTGAGCCACCACGCCCGGCACTGTGGTATGTGGTACTGGTTGCTGCTGGGTGTGGGGTCTCCACACCCA